>MINK01188053.1:6718-29484 GCA_001735545.1 Phormia regina
TTGTGTTATCAATTATTTTCAACGCGATCTTAAAACTAGGAGTCTTTCCAAAAATTTGGTAGAACTCCTCTGATTAAAATGATACAAAAGCAAGGAAAGGATTCTACAATAGTATCTTCTTATAGACTCATTAGTTTACTCTCTTGCTTGTCAAAGCTGTTCGAAAAAGTATTTCAAAAGAAAATTCTACCATTCTTGAACGAAGGAAATATCGTCCCAGTTCACCAGTTTGGTTTTCGTGAAAAACACGGAACTATAGAACAAGTGAATCGTCTAACTGGAGAGATAAGGAAATATTTTTGATTAAAAAAGTTTGTTCAGCATTCTTAGATGTCGATCAAAGCATCTTGACAGATTGACACACAGGGCGCTAATTACTAAATTAATGTTTACTAGCAATGTTACCACATTTGCTCGAGTCATATTGATCTGAGTATATCTTAGGGTAACAGTATAATGATTAGTGAAGAGACTTGAATAAAGACGTGTTCAGGTGAAGTGTTCTTGGACTAGCTCCTATATTTATCTTACACCTCATTATTTACCTATATGTGATGACTGACTATTTTCAATATTTGCTGATGATCTGCCATAACCATCTCTAGTTTCTCATGTAGAACAGCTCTTGGCTCAACTAGATATTTATTCTCGAACGTGTAGGGATATGATTATGATAAAACTGACGTAGAACGGGTAATGAGTGAAAAGTTAACATTCACTGAGAGAAGGAAATTGTCTCGTTTTATAGCAATTAATTGATATAAAATTCATTAGCCAGTCAGACCATGTCTATCATATCTGTATTCACTTAGATATGGACTGTCTTGGCGTTCGATAATAATAGAGCACAAGAGATCATATGAAAGCGTATCTAGTTTACTTATATTACAAAATTGTGTAAAGTCTAAAAGTCATTTCTAAGCTTTGAATATATAAAGTAATCCTGTATAAAAAGTTTAAAAGCAATTTGGTAATACGGCATCACTATGGGGAACAGCCAGTAAGCATTGATGATTAATCAGAATAGGGCCTATAATTAAATGTTTAGAACCATGAAGGGTGGCCCATGGTAACATAAAATGTGAATATATGGGATTTTAGAGGTATATTCGTTAAGTGTACCGAGTTTAGGGAAGCCATCGGAAAATACATTCTTAAATAGAAGACTCGCCAACCACCTCGCAAGATCTCTTCGCTGAATTGCAGTCAGGCTTAAAGGCTTAGCGAGCGTACTTCTCCCGATTAATAGTGCGGACCAACAATGGAATAGCCAATGCTTATAGGAGACACGAACAGAGATATCGAGTAGGGATTGTAATATTTAGTTATATTAATAATTTAATAATAATTGTCGAGGTTTAAAACAAGAGTCAATGATTTCAATATAACAAACTAAGATAAAATAAACGAACAAAAAAATGGGGAACTATTAAATTTTGGACCCGATTCTCCATAAACTTTTACATGCATTTATAACTTGTAAGAAAATAATATTTGTGTCACGTAATATTAATTGATATTAATACTTTTATATGGGGAATTTATACGACATTGAAGTGATTTTCGAATAAATTCCATAAGGGAGCCATGGGTAAAACTTATAGGACGAAGTCGATGATAATTTGGCATCACGATTTTTCGCTTACTATAAATTTGTTTGTGTTAAATTTCAATTAAAATCATTTAAATTCTTGTTTAACGTAATTTTGAGTGTTAAAACTCTTTTCCGGAAAAATCATTTGTTATATGGGACTAGGTGAAAATATATGGCCAAACATGATCCTAAAATCTATGAGCTTTCGTCCAAGCTCAAAAAGTCATTATTGTATCAAATCAAATTTATTTTAAAAAGTAACACGGTCTTGTGCGCACGCTTTTACACTGGACAGCTGGCCAGGGCAGCATCGACGGGGAACGGAGCGGACATAGTTAATCGACTTTCGGCATGAAAGTGATTTCCGAGTCGAGCGGTATATAGTGTAAGGTGTGACAGAATTTGTTCTCTGCAGCAAGAACACATTTTAAACAACCACTTGGTGGAGTAGGGTATAAATAGTATAATTGTTAATTAAGTTCTACGTTTTTTTTAAAGCATCAATAGAACTAAATCTAAATTTCGTTTTAATTCATTATAAGTTCCATGATCCTAATAACAATGTTAATCAAAATTGACCTTTAATAGTACTACTGTTGAAATTAATCACTTAATGTAATTGTTTTTATGCTTTAGTCTTAATAGATCATTGGAAAAAGTTCATTATATCACGAATACTTAACGCATGTTATTGCTTAAATATATCTACTTTATAATCGTATCAACTTTAAGCAATTCAGAAACTTGAAACGATCAAGGTTGACTCGTTTAGAATCAAATCATATTACGTGAGTCGCATTTTTAAAATTGAAACATTGCACTTTTTCGTCATTTTATTCAAATTTTTTCTTTTGTATTTAGCGGTCTGTTTAATTTTTTATGGCATTTTTTAGTTTGAATGGTATCATATGTGGTATGATTTTTTTCAACGTCAGTTTTCGTCTTATGTGAACAGACTTTTGCAATTATAAGTTTTTTTAAGGTTGTGAAAATTGTTTTATTCTAATGTAAATTTCGTCTGAATACGTGCAGTTTATTTGGGTTGCAGTGGAACTTCTTTGTATAAAAAATTGTTTAGAACTGGTGTTTTGGTGTAAGACGGATATATTCGGATTTTAACGATTATCAAAAAGAAACAAATTTTAGATTTAAAGGAAATAGATTCATTAGTATTAAATAGGTAAAGAAAATTCAATTTAGAGCAAATTGAAAAATATTATCGCCCCTTTTAAATTTCAGGTAAATTCTTACTTTTACTTTGGAGGGGGAAAAGAATATCCATGAAAATTTTTGAAAAACAATACATTTATTATGACTTTTTATTTTTTAATGTTGAGGTGAAGTGTTTAAGCGAGATTTAGGCCCTAAAGTTAAAAATTCCAACTTTTTTAAAATTTTTGGAAGATAAATTCCTAAAATTTCAATATTTTCATGTTATTTCATGAAGATTGAGTTTATAGATAAAGTGAAAGTTTTTCGAATTTTATCAAGGGTTGTTATTCGCTTTAACATGAATATTTTTGAGTGCATACAGTTATTCTCCTTTAAGAGTGATTCTTAGTAAAAAACGTACCAGCAAACGGTTTTATTTGACATCTCGCGAATTTTAAGTTTTTACCTTTTGGAAGTGTGTTGACGAACCGTGTTTTCTTTAGGGTCCGGAATATGAGCATTTAAAGAAAATTTAAAAACTTTACAAATGTGTACCTGATTTTAACTTCTAATACCTTTTTAAATAAAATTTGGTAAGATCTTTTGATGTTGCTGGCATATTACAGACAAAATATTACCTTTCATAACAGAATATATACAAAATGTTTATATATCAAAAGTTCAAGGTCAAAGTTGGAAATAAGAAAATTAGAACTATTATATCTCAAAAGATTGGTATTTTTATTTACAAAGCAGTTTATTAATTTAAATGCAATTATTGTTTAGTTTATTGTAGCAAAAAAGATATGTGCGGTCAAGCTCGACATGTGATACCTAACAATGTGTACATTATAATTAGTGAAGGATCTTTTAATTATACTTCGAGCCAAATGTGCGACTGATATTCATATTGCAAGTTGTAAAATAAACATACGATCGAGCGCAATAATATCTGTATATTGCGTGCGATGCTATCAGTTTAATATGAATTTTAAGTTTACTTTTGGGTGATTCGCCGAAAGTTGGACTTATATGGGAGCATATGGTAAGTTACGAGTCGATCTTATTGTAAATTTTATAGTATAATTATATGTTTATATAAAACTTATTTTTTGTCGCATATTTAACTTGGATACTGAATTTTAATGGGATTCTATCCGTATAAAGTGATTTTTCTGAAAAGCGGGTTTATACGGGAGCTGTGGGTAATTGTGAACTTAATTGTTTGAAGGTTATATAAAACTTATATGTGCAATTTCATTAAAATATTGTTGTATTTAAGGTATTTTAATGATGTTAAAATTCTTTTCGGCAGGACATTTGGTATGGGGGCTAGGTGAACTAATTGGCGCGATCATAAACCAATTTCTGCAGGCTTCGTTCTGAACTATTAGAAAGCAGTGTGAAAATTGCAACTGTAGTTTGATTCACAAGGTTGACATGGAGGACAGACAGAGCGGACGGACATCGTAAAAATCGACTCAGAAAGTGATTCTAAGCCGATTAGTATAAAATTTGGGTGTTAAAAACATCAGGCAAACGCATTATTTGATATTAGAATTTATTAAATTGATATTACGAATTTTCGTGTGAATAATATTTCCACTTTTTAAAAATAAGAACCCAAAATAAAACACTTTTTACATGGTCCAACTTCAGGATTATCTTTAAGAAAATGTAGAGAATATTTAATTATAAAAAACCAGTTAATCAAAAACGGACTAAATTAATAACTCGATAACCAAAATGTTTTAGAAGCTTTATGCTGGTTATGAGAAAAGTATTTTGTAAAAAAAATGTCCAATGGGATTTTCGTTGCTAGAAGATTTTTTCAAGTAATTTTGATGAACGTTTTCTTTAAAAAATCTGGAAAATTACATTATTTCTTCACAGTTTTTATTAATGCAATTATTTTGTTAATTTATTCTTAACAGGAACAAAATTAATAAAAGGTTTTGTTTTTTTTAAATGTTTTTTTTTTTTGCAATGTTTTGTACTAAATTACGGTTTGTTGGAAAATATTTTTTGCGAAAAAGTTTTTAAAGACATTTTTCTAGTAATTGGGCTAGATTAATGAATTTTTTTGATAACCTTTTCAAGACTAACTCAATACTAGTTTTGTTAGATCGAAACTGATTCTAAACGTGATATACAAACGCTGGTAGGGAACTGAAGATCAATTATTTTTTTCGCATATGGTCAGGTAATTTTTATACGCATCGTTTGATTAAGATATCTGCCAAGAGTTCTCAAAGTTTACAAAATTATTTCCCAAAATGCGTTTTACCAAATGAATTTTAATTGCACTTGAAAAGACGTTTTATTAACTAAATTGACTTTTTATATAATTAATTTAATAAAATCGAATTAAGACGAAAATATGCTGGGCAGTGTGTAGATAGATGACCCTTCGAGAAATAGTCCAATCTTAGAAAACCAAAAGAGAAAAAAGGATAAAAAATTTGGGCTTACGTGCTTCATGATTACTGTATTGAAATCAGTGTTGCCAATTTAGGCGCTTTTTAAGTCTAATCTAGTCTTTGGTTTTGGCGTAGCTTCTGAGTTTTTCGGTTTTAGGCTTTTTTGTTTCTTAATATAGCCTTTAAAATGGCTAAAAATTTACAATTGCGCATTTTAAGGCATCATAGATGTGATGATATCATGCCTCTTTTATGTGAATCTTTTAAAAATCCCAGAAGCTATAAAATCATGCCTTATAGAAATTTGTATTTTTTCCATTTATTTGATTTGTTTTTTTAAAAAAATTATAATAATAATAAAAATCCGAAAATTTTAGATCAGTTCATCAACCTAATTTATTTTTATTGGGGTAATCCTTAATTGTTTAATCTGCAAAAAACAAAATTTTTTTCAAAACAAATTTAAAAAAATAATAAAACCCAAAACACGTTACTAAACATGTCATTTCTTGTATATTTTTTCCGACTTTCAAGAACAAACTTACTTCTTAATACTTTGAACACTCCGGCGCAACTAATCAACGTAGTTGAAAATATTGCATCATCCAACTTAGCAGAACTTTTTGTTTTTAATTGTTAATAAAAAATTGGAGAAGAAAGTCATTTGCTTACAATCCTGCATCCAGGTAAGCGGGAGAGGATGCAGGTTTTAACTCGATAAAAAAAGAAATGAGCCCAAAGTAAATTTCTCGCTTCCTTTTACAGCTTACTCAAATGCGCATCAATGATGTGCTATCAGCAGGCATTAAACATTTTGTACTGCTTACCAGTACCTAAAAAATTTTTGCTGGGCATTATCTTTGCTTTGTAATTATTGAATTACTTTATATCTTTTAATTATAAATAAGTAATATAAATTCTTAACATACAAAATATTCAATAACGTTATATCTTAGAGTTTTCACTATTTTTTTAATCATTTGATAATTTTGCACAGATCACAGAAATATATTAGCAATATGGTTCTAACCACTAATTATAAAATTGTGGACCATTTTTGAAAATCCCCTCTTTGGAAACTTAATAGTTGCTTTAATCACTTTTTTGGAATAGTGTGCACATCTTCCGTTAAAATCATCGCTAGTTTGAGACACCTTTTTAGTGCTCTTGATTTCACTTTTCACAATAGTTCAATATCTCTGCACTGGTCTAGGCTATGGATAATTTTGAAAATTAACCTTTCTTGGTATTGATTTGGTACCACCCAAGAGCTTTCTTACCGTAGTGATGGGTTCAAAAATATGTGGATACGTTGTGCTTTCTTACGCGCCATCCACTCACGCTTTTTTCATGTTCGTGCTCTGAACAAAATTTTGTGCGCACATGCATTTTGATAGTGTACCCAACATGTACATGTTTTGTTCTTGTTCGAGCAACCACGTCTGTCATCAAACGTCATTTTGTATACGGAAGAAGAGGTACTGAATGTATAAGTATCGAAGAGACACTGTCGGCAAACAAAAAATTATGATTTCTACGACAAATGTTCTGCCCACTCAAAACAAAACGGAAAATATATTGTGTATTTCTCTGGCCACTTTTTGTTCATGTGCGAACAAGAAAAAGGCTAGTATAGACGGTACGTTAATAAAAGGAAGAAGTCTTTTTTGCAAATATTCCTTTATGCATATTTTGCTATTTATACATCCGATTGTATCAAATGACTTTCCCGTTTTGCCGCAACTGCAAAAAGCTTGTCATACTATAAATTTTGTAAGAAATCGTTGCTGTTTTTGGGTCTTAAACTTACCTCCAACATCGCTTCGAGCATTTGTAATAAAAATTTTTGAGACACATGCTGCAAAGTTTCTGCCAGCACCTACGTTTCTTCGACTATTATACAGCTTGAGTAATTTTGTATGAAATTTGATTTTAAACTCCGAGCCCTATTTTTTGCTACCAGTTTAGTATTTTTTGAACTTTATATATTATCAACTTTCCCATTAGCTTTAAATTTTTTCGCACCAAATAGTCGAAGCACTGAGAAAACTGAGCTGATTTCAATATGCCTTCAATTTTCTGGTCTTTCCAAATATCATGTGGTCTTTTTTTCTTATCGAACTAGATTTCACATCAATAGTCAAATTCTCCTGATACTGTTTAATAATAAGACATTTAATTCTATGGCTATTATTTGTAAGACAGATTTGGATTTTTGAATAACTTTTTTTTTTAATACACTTGAAGTACGTACAATCTTTTCGTCATCTTATTTTGATAAAAGATATAAGGACAGACTTAACAATGGTTGTTATTTTAAAATAATAATGAATGTATTTTTTTTAGCATGATAATGAAGATAAAAAAAAAAAAAAAAAAAAAACTGTTAATATCGCGAGAGAAAAATATTTCATATTTTTGTTAATAAAATTATTAACTAACTTTGCATTGGAATTTTAGTTATATTATTCATGATATAATGTAACTTTTTAGTTGTTTGAAATTATTTTTTTAATAAATTGGCACAAGCTTTAGATATAATTATAAGAAAATTACAAAGATTTGAATCCATAAAATCATAGAAAATGAAATAAATTTAAATAAATTTTCATAATTACTTTATATTTAGTTAAAAAGAAATTATAAATAATTCAATCATTGTAAGCTATGTTTTATTATCGTTATGTGATGGATGGTCGAGGAGATAGCAAATATTAAAATTAATTCATATTTACAAATTTGTAATTGAAGTCGATTTTTAATTTTTTTATTTGAATTGCATGTCAAAAAGTTATGAGACAAAATGTGTATACTAATTTGTTTTTCGATTGCTCCCACTCCTATAATAAGTATTTAAATTAATAAAAAAAACTAATTTCAACTAAAATTTACAGCCTTTTATTTATTTTAAACGCATTAAAATTACTTTTAACTTTGTTTTTTTTTTTTTTTTAAATTCTTTCACTAATCAATGGAATTAATACTTGCCAACTAATTCAATGGAACACAAATTAATCAAGTATGTGACATATTTAAAACATTTTATAAACTTCAATTATTTGGTTAAAACACAAACAAAAAGAGCAATTGATGCTGGAGGCTACCAAAAACATTAAGTCTTGTGTAGTTAAATCCATAAATACTTGTGTACTGGTAGTATCTACTTAAATTTATTACACAATAATTATGCGTTTAATAACCAATAAAATTTAAAATCAAACAATAATAATTGTTAATGAGAAGGCGTTAAAATCGTATTTCTTTTATGAATTTATTTATATTAAAAACAAAAAAAAAAACATTAAAATAATATTTACTATAAACAAGTGAAAATTACGCAATTCTTTGTACATTTTTGTACTAAATATTTTTTTCTGATGATATGTTTTTTAATGATGTTGTACAAGTATTTTTTTTTTATTTTTCATTATTTTATTTTTATTAATTGTATTTCTTTTTTGATTGTGTTTTTTTTTTTTTTTTTTTTTTTTTTTTTTTTTTTTTTTTTTTTTTTTTTTTTTTTTTTTTTTGCAGATCATTTGATTAAGTGTTTGTGTTGCAAAAAAAATATAATTAAAAATATTGTTTTAATTAGTGGGAGGAAGATGAAGCACCAGTAACATTTGCAGTGGCAATAACAACTGTCATAAGATAATGAAACAGCAACAAATATATTTAGGTGAGCTTTTTTTTATTACCTTTTTGTTTAATTAGTACCATATATATTGATTAACAGTTTTGATAATAAATACCAAGAGTTTAAAATATTTTTAGTACTTTTTATTATTATTTCAAAACCAGTATAATTCTCTATAATTCAAAATTAAATGTATGCAGACAGATTTTTTGTTTTAAATTTAATTTTTATACTTTTATCAAATTGCATTTATATAAATTTGTTTGCAATTAAAATTTATTATTTTAAAATTTTTTTTCAAAATGTCCATTAAAATTTAAATTTGTTATACATTTGAGCATTTCTTGTCCCTTTCCTGTAAAACCATAATAAATTTCATTATTAATTTACATCAAACAGTGGAAAAAAATCTGCACTTCATTTGTTGAAAAACTTTTTTCTTTCCGTCTGTCTGTCTGTCTCTTCTTACACTTTCTGTAAAAAATTTCATTTTGTTGGTCAATCAGCTACACGGCCAACAGCAATTTTAAGCCAGTGATAGTAAGAAATTTGTAATATTTTTGTTGGAATTTTTAGTAAAATGAAATGAAAAAAGTCCAGCAACAATAAAAGTTCATTAACTTTTCAAAAAAAAATACTATATAATATTAACCAGTAGAGAAACGCAAAAAAGAAAGAGAAGAAATGAAGAAAAAAAACTCCCCAAAAAAATATTTAAACTTCCATAAAATATTTTATTTTATGCTCGTGCAGCACAACTATACAATTACACAAAACAGAGTGAAGAAAAGAAATTGTTATCGGGAAACATAATAAAAAAACGCATTGAATTTGTTGGATATTAAAGTAGCATTAAAGTGGATGTAATATAATATTAAATCATTTAAAGGACTTTGTTGTAAGAATTGTTGGTAGATTGATGTTATGTTTTTGTCATTGAATAGGGTGCAAATTAAAATTAATTTGTTCTTATTAAATTAATTAAACAAGAAATCGTTAATGAATTAATTTTGTTTCAAAACCCTTTTTTAAGTTGTTTCGCTCAAATATGTTTTTTTTATACAAAATAGATATTTTTTAATTAGCTTTTGATTTTATTATTAGAGAAAATCGGGGTAAATTTCTGCGGCCATAAGAACTAAAGTAAATTTTTGGAATCAACTCTAGTTCTTGGGATAAATCTCGCTTTGTAAAATTAAAGAGCTTGCATTATATATTGAGGCATATCTTGAAAACTATTTGTCTGATTTTATTTGAAAAGATTATCAAAAAAATTTTGAGTAATGGAACAAGTGCTTCCAAAAAAGAACATTTTTTTACATCATCAGAAATAGAACTAAGTGCATATTTTGTGCTTTTTCAGAAGTCATTAATTGAAATTGGCTAAGATATGTCCATTATTTTACCTAACCTTCATACAAATGTTCTCTCTTCGAAAAGGATTTTAATAAACATAAATCATTTAAATATAGCAATATTTTTATAAAGAATGGCATATATAAGTTCCAACCATAAATTGAATTTCATAAAGTTCGGTATTTAATTCATCATAGCTCCGATATAAACTTTTTCAGAAAATCACTTTCACACGTATAAATGCCATTGAAATTATTAGTCGACACAAATAAGTTTTATATAAATACAAATTTTATGAAAATCGGTTCATAATTTACCATAGTCCTAATATAAGACCCACTTTCTGGAATCACCCAAATGTGAGTTAATTCATATAAATGTTAGTATTAACATACTACTCTCTATTCGTTTTATTTAACACCTAATGCAAGTATCGGTTCACATATGGTCAATGTGTATAAAAAAAGAAGATCCCTAAAAACTATAAAAGATAAATAACTCATATGTTTTCGCAGGCTTATTGTGAGCTTTAAGAAGATTGTGAAATCGCATTAACATTTGGTAAAATGTTCTATTTTGAGCCCTAATATCTCCGCACCTGAACCAGTTTAAAACTAGTCATGTAACAGCTTATCAAGGCTAGTGACCGGTTCCGGTACTTTATATGAAAGGAATTTGCAATTTTTACATGTGTTTGTCATTGAAGCAACACAATTAGCCCCTTGAGACAGGTCACAGGATAGGTCACGGAACTAGTGCAAGTGGACAGGTTCAGTCTCGATTATTATAATAAAAATTTGATAAAAATTCAGCAATTTTTTACTTTTTCAAAAATGTTTTAATTATTATTTTTATAAAATTATAAAAAAAAATTCGTTAATATCGATGGCGGCACAGCGAATGGAAACCATGTTCTTTTAAAGTATGTTATGTTTTATAGTCTTCAGCGATAACCACTCTGATTGTTATTGATAGCGAATGACCAATTGCGCACTTAACATTTAATTAATTTAATTGTGAAAAGTGTCAATTGGAACTAATTCCCACAAATTTCCGGCAGGAGAAGTTCCCAGATTTTTTTGAATCATATACCCAAATCGTGAATTTTCATTCCCAAAAAACTAATTATATTATCCCAAAAAATTCTCAAAAAAAAATAATACCTTAATTTTCGAAATTAATGTAAATAAATTTCTTTTTTTTCCAAATAGCCAATATTAAAAAAAGAAAATTTCATAGAGGTTTTTCAAAAAATAATATTTTATGAAAATTTTTAAACATTTTTATAGTTTTTTTTTTATGACCGAAAATTACGTTTTTATTTCATCTTCGTATATATGAAAATATGATTAACCGGATTCAATTATTTTTGGTACACATTATTTGAATTTTAAATACTTACTTTTTGAAGTTAAACTCATGTTTACTATTACAATAACAATAACAAAATTCAAAAAGACCTTTATAATTTAATTTTGGCAATTTAAAAAGTATATTTTTGAAACAAAATAAAAATCCCAAAACATTGGTCAAGCCTCTAAATATATCTCAAAAAAAAAAAAACCCTATTTTCCAAACAAATTTTTCATCTCCGTTTCTAACAATAAATTTAAATTTTGGGGATAAATCTCCTTATATGACAATATTTACCTGAACTTTCCAAATTTAAAATTTTACACTTCTGTAGTACATCTTTGCGAAATTTTTTAGATGTTATAGATAAATAATTAACAATGGTAATTCGACTATAACTTAGACGCAATTATAATTTCAATTTTTTATTATTTTACTGATTTTCAAATTTCAACGTGGCTAATTTATTAAGAAAACCAGTGTCAATAATTTAATATTTAAAGGGTGTAAATTGATACTAATTGGTGTCAATTTTCGTTTAAGATTTCAAAATGAGTGATTCCATATCAAAACGGACAAAAAACAGACATTTTCGGATTTGACGTTTCAAAAATCAAAAAGCGGTTGAATTTTTTCTAAAAATCATCACACTTTATTGCTCATAACTTCTAAAGTATACACTGTAGACTTTGAAAGTTCAAAGGTCAAAATTTATAATATAAATATTAGAGCTTATATCTCAAAAAATGGTATTTTAAAATCCTTAAAAAATACATAAATTGTATATTTGTGCAAAATTTCTAGTTGAGCCTTTATTAGTATAGGAGTTATGAAGTAAAACACAGAAAAAGTCACATTTTTCTATGTAAAATTAAAAATACTTGCAAAAATTATTTTAGCACTTGAAAAAAATAATAAATTAAAATTGTATAACCAAATTTGATTTTAGTTACATAACATCTGAACTAAATGAGTGTCCAACATGAAATTTGGCACAAGCATAAAGTACAGTTATATTAATATTTTTAGCATTTTAAAAATATAGTTTTTGAAGATATAATGGTTTATTTCTTGTAAGTCTTATTTTGACCTTTGAACTTTCGATCTAAAGTAACACATTATATATAATTTTTAAGGTAATTTTCTTGTTTTTAAAACTACACTAAAACCTTTTACTTTTTATAGCTTAGGAGTTATTATTAAGCGGGATTTATTTTTGTCCATAACTCCTTAACTAAATATGTCTCCAACTTGAAATTTTATATCCATATGAAAAAAATCCATGTAAAGCATATATAATTTTTTAAGAATTTTAAAACCCAGCAAAAAGTTTTTAGGTACTGGTAAGCAGTACAAAATTGTTCATGCCTGCCGATAGCACATCATTGATGCGCATTTGAGTAAGCGGTGAAATGAAGCGAGAAATTTACTTTAGGCTCATTTCTTTTTTTATCGAGATAAAACCTGCATCCTCTCTCGATTACCAGGATGCAGGATTGTAAGCAAATGACTTTCTTCTCCAATTTTTTATTTACAATTAAAAACAAAAAGTTCTGCTAAGTTGGATGATGCAATATTTTCAACTACGTTGATTAGTTGCGCCGGAGTGTTCAAAGTATTAAGAAGTAAGTTTGTTCTTGAAAGTCGGAAATAAATATACAAGAAATGACATGTTTTAGTATCGTTTTTTGGGTTTTTATTATTTTTTCAAGTTGTTTTTGAAAAAATTTTGTTTTGAGAAGTAAAACAATTAAGGATTACCCCATAAAATAAATTTAAGTTTGATGAACTGATCTACAAAATTTCGGAGTTTTCTTTATTATTATATTTTTTTTTTATAACAACAATCAAAATTAATGGAAAAAATAATTAATTTCTATCAAGGCATGATTTTAAAAGCTTCTTGGGATTTCTAAAAGATTCACATAAAAAGAGTCATGACTCATTCATATCTAAGTATGCATTAAATGCGCATTAATTAAGGCATGTATGAACCTAAAACGCAAGCGCAGCAAAGAGCCCTACCAAACTGCATCAACGCAACAAAACTCATGCCTTCTTGAAGCAGGTTGGTAAGGTTATAGTTATCTTATCTCTCCCAAAAACCTTGCTTTCCAGGTAAAGCAGCAATTTTGGCTGGGAAATAACGGGTTTTAAGATATAATAGTTTAAATTTTTGTATCTCCAACTTTGACCTTTGAACTTTTAATTTAAAAAACTGTATATAAATCGTTATGGAAGTAATATCTTTGAATATAATATGCAACAACAACTAAAGAATTACCATGTATGTTATAAGTAGTTATTAGTAGTTAAATGAATATTCATTTGCAAAGTTCTTAATATATATTTTTTTTAAACCGTTATTTTCCATACCGGGAAAAAGCATGGTTCTGAAATTTCATGGTTCGGAAACACTTGCAATGGTCAATGCATGTAGCGAATTCCAAATGAAATCAGAGATGTTAAATCTGATTGCTGTCCGTTTTGACATGGAATCACTCAAATGTGAATTCCTTAAATATAACAATTTTTTAATGAAATTTATGACATTTAATTTTGTATAAATCCGTATGTTGAATTTCAGATGGATACATAATTTTATATTGCTACCATATAATGCTCTATGAAGTATATCATTTTAATTAGTATTAATCAAATGAAAGGTTTAATATCAATTAGATGATAGATTATTCAAAAAGATACACTTACTATAATTGCTTTTGTTTTCAATGAAATTGTTTGCAAATTTTTAGACTCAGATTGTGTTGACAATCGACTTAAGTTTTTGAAAAATGAACTGCATATCTATGTTAAGCACCCCATTGACACATATTGACTGCATAAGATCCTGTATTAGTAAAATTGAGAGAGCTTTTCTATACGTGTGTCTAATTCAATCATATTGCATAAGCTTATGCAGAATGAGTCTAATGCTTTCCTACGTTTCTTGAGAGTCCCGGTTATTAGTTGTAATTTCTAACAATTTGTCATAATTCTCAACATAAATAGAAGCATTCTGTTAAGTGCAAAAAAATGCAGTTACACTTATCACGTCAGTTAAGGACAATGCAATTTTAAGCATTAATTCTTATCTATTTTATTTTTATATAACAAGAAATTTTTAACTATAATGATAAAACTTTTGGAATTTATATTATTATAGCTCTTCAGAAATTTTAATAAAAAATATTATGACACAGAAAAAAAAAAAAAAAAATATCATGCAAATAACGATTTCTAACTTTAAAACATAAACTTAATATTAACAATAAATCTTAAATTAATGCTAAATATCTCGACGAAATAGAAAAAGAAACAAAACAAAAATTTCTTTAAGCACTTTTTTCCACAATAAAATTAACAGCAAAAGCATTTATTAAAAATTATAAAAAAATGTAAAAACTAAAAAAAAAGTGAAACTTATTTTAGTTTTACAAAACACAAAAGTCATAAAATTCAAACGAATTGTTTTGTCTGTCGTTTGTATGTTTGATTAATTTGCAAAAAGAAATCTACGGAACAAACAAACTAAATAACGAATCAGCTAACAAAACCAAATCCAACCGATTAACCCTCCCTCTGTTCCTACTAAATCTACTAAATCCAAGTATGTATTTATGTGAATTGTAAAATGCGTGCAAATACTTGTAAATATTTTAGACTTTTATACTAAAACTATCTAAACTTCCTCTTACTTTTTTTTTTTTTGCTATAACATTATGATGGTGCGAATAAATAGCAGCAGCTACTAGCATGAATACAATTAATTTACAAAACTCAACTTGCAATTTAGAAAACTTAACAAAAATACAACTATGATTTAAAATTTAAAGAAAGAAATAATAATAAAAATACAAATTTAAATATAGCAAAAAAAATCACCAACAAACCAAATATGTAAATAACAAATTTATATATAAAAAAATAAATAAACTAACAAATACAAAATAATAATGAAAACGTGCACCTTTCATTCAATAAAAAAAAAATATTGAAAAAAACATTTAAAACTGTAGAGGTCAATGACATGAACTACTTTTATTGTAAAAACTATAAAATACAACAAAATTTATAAAAAAACACAAATCGAAAAGCAACAACAAGTTATTTTAACTTAAAGTTGTAAAGAAATTATACATGAATAAAAAATAAAAAATAAAATTAAAAATAAATACTTGTATCAAGAGCTGGAGAGAGTATTTTCGTTTTAAACCAAAATCAACTTATTCAGTGATGTCAACTTAGTTGTATGAACTAAGAAAACATTTAAAATAGAGATTGAAAAATAGAAAAATAGTTTATTAAGCGGCAATATCGCACACAATTAATAACCCAGTTGCAAATTGTGTCTTGAAGACAGTTTCATAAGTGACTTATATTTGAAAAGTCATTAGGTGATGACATTTATAAGGGATAAGACTACATGACGTGTCAACAATTTTTCTACAGATTACTATTTTATTAAAATATATGTGCAAGTCTGAATGATTTTAATAGCTAGAAAATCTACAATTTGACAGAAAAAATAGTAAATTTAGTGACCATAAAATCTAAACTTCAGTTATTAAAAGTTGTAAAAACTTTGATTGCCAAGTAATGAGTTAAGAAGCCAATATAATGGCTTTACACTACGTATACCTTAGCATTAGAGGCAACTACTTACCTCATGCTATTACTTAGATGTCACTATAAGAACTAATTACTTTTAAGTTGTTCAGTAACTTATTGATTTCAAAATAGTTGTTAGTTAGTTGAAACAAAAGGAATTAGTTGTATTTTCTTTTAATTTTATTAAAAATATTAAAAAGAAATCATACAATTTATGCTTCAATTTAAATACATACATAACCTTCCAACAGTTCTTTTTCGCATATTCTCAGTCCGTGCCACAGGTGAATTAAAATCCCGACCATAGTTGTACTCTGAAAACTGAAAATGTTTAAGATTTTAATCTGTTTCTGAATATAACTAATGAATATAATTACATTTATGTAAAAGAACTTTAGAAAATATGTAAATCCAGGAAATTTTTGGCTATTGAACTCCTCTGGATTCAATACATTTTTGCGTATTATTTTGCAATAATATTTTGACACTGACTATAATTTAAGAAGGATAATCAACAAAATTTGAACTTTAATCCTTCGAAAATAAAAGCTATGTTTTTTTTCTAATAACTCGTACAGAAACCCGAAACTTAACTTGAATGACATAGAAATTTTATATGTTGACCATTTTCAACATAATTTTTAATGAATTCTTTTGAAGAGCGAAAAAATGATCACTTGAGTGCAATACTCCTTCTGGGATACTTTCTTCAAACTGCTGATGGCCTATTTAATTTATCCTACAGGAACGTTGTTATTAGATACGAAGCTCTTACTATCTGTAAATCTTTTAGTGTCATAGAGACTCGCCAGTGTTAATTGAAGTCAAATTAAAATTATTTAGTGATTTTCTTATGTATATATTTTGGATCTATATTGATAATTGAATTATGATTTATTTTACTTAAAATTCAATGAAACAAATTAATTTTTTATTGCTTTTTAAATGCTATATTAATATAAAATAAAAAACCATCATAGAGTGGAAAACGATTCTGCCTCTATCACTTGGCGAATCTGCCCCATCGACTGGACAACTTACATTAAGATACAACTTAAATATAAACCAACATATCAAGGTTTTTAACACTAAAGATATCATGTATCATTTTGAACGATTCTGTCCCACCACTTTCCATATCTACCCCATGGGATAGGGTTGTTTCGACGTTTTCGCTCATTTCAAAGATTCATAACAAAAATTAATTTAACATGAAGATTGGCAGGTTCAAAAGGGCTTAAATAAAAGTCAATATTATCAAGGATTTTATTACTGAAAAAAAGGTTATTGATACCATGAATCGTTTTGAAGATATAGCATTTTAAGCCTTACTCTTTTTCCATTTATCTTAATTTTCTTGAACTCATTACGGCCTTTCCTTTATTGATTTTTCTTTCTTTAACACTCAATAATTTAGGCGTTTTTAGACTATCGGTCTTTGACTGCCAAGGTGTAATAAGTAGAAGCAAAGTATCTTTCATCGTTCGGTTTGGAAGTATTAGGCTGCAAAGATCATGTTACGGGTTCAAATAGGTCCATAGGATTTTTAATATTTTTTTGCGTTCAATTTGTTTAAAAATCAAGAATAAATATTAATGCGGACAAGGAAGACAGAGCATGGCACGTAATAGTAAATGGAAACTGTTATACGGAAGCTACTGTTAAAGGCCACGTGTTAAAAGTCATGGTCACGGTACAACTGCTAACCACTAGATACAAATTGAAGAGGCTTTGTTAATATTAGCAGATTTGCATGTTTCGAAATGTGGTCCCTTGAGGTACTCGCCTTCTTTCTCCATCTTTTATTAATAAAAGAAAAAAATAGAAATTTCACTCTACCAGTAATTCGAAATCATTATTGTGTTATGGATCTATCAAAAGTAACTTCCCTAATAAAGTATTAACAACAACTGGCTGTTTTGTACGGGTCTGGTACAGGACATTTTAAAATATCATTTCAAGATTTTGTAAGGCCGAGATTTTTTGAACTTTTATTTTAGAAATATTCACTAAAGGTTTTGGGAGTCAAAATTTAATAAATAGTATGATTAATTAGATATACATTTGAAAAAGCGCTAAAAATAAATAACCAGTGTTGCTTAATCTATAAGCTTTCTTAACGTTTTCAAAGACACCTCAAGCTTAATAGCAATTAAAAACGCTTAAATTACAATCACTACCAAGAAAACCCTAAAAACGCCTAAAAACTTAAAACCAGCAGCTAAAGCAGCATTAAAAACTACGACGACTTAAGCATGAGAGACAAACAAACAACTTGTGGCAGTAAATATATATATGAAAAAAAAAACAAACAACAAAACAAAAAACAGCATATTAAATTCACTTTCTATTCCATTGAAAATTAAAAGTGAAACAAAAATGAAAACAACACCAAATCGAAAAAAAATACATCAACAAACTGAAGAAAAAAACCTGAAACAAACTAAAAACAACAAAAAATCTTTAACCATCAACCAGCCAGAAGTGAATAGTAGCGATTTTATTTAGTCTTCTGCTGCCTTGTTTTTTTTTACATTTTTGTTGATTTAACCGACTCACTGGCTGACTGACAAACGAAAGTCTTTGAGAGTAAAATAAATAAATTGTAGATAAAAGTAGTGAATGAGTGAGTGAGTGGTACGAGTAAGTAACAACAATTTCATTTTCAACAAATCTATGGAAACTTACAACACATTGTTGTTACTACTGCTGCTGTTGTTGTTGTTAATAATAATGATGCTGCTGCTGCTGCTAGTGGCTTTTAATGCTGTTGGTTGGTTAGTTGCTATTAATGCATACAGAGCAACCAACCAACATCTTTCATTCACTTACTTACTCACTGAATGCCTGACTGACTATTTGACTGATCATTCATTGAAAGTGTTTTGTTCAAATATTGTTTAAGTTTTTTTTTCTTAAAATTTTTTAATTTTTTTCAATGGTTTCCGTTGATATTTCTTGTTGTTGTTATGACATTGTTGTTTTTGTTGTTATCTAAATAGATCATGTTGTTTCGTCTCTTATTGTTTGCGATTGAAAGAAAAGTTTCACCTTTAAAATGCGTTTTAAAAAAATAAAAAAAAATCTATTTTTGTTTGTCTTTTGAACATTGTAAATTTCTCTAATTTGAATTTTTTGGCGAATTTGTTGTCGTTGCTGTTAGTTAGTTATTTATCTATGCGAAATGGATTATGAGTGGTTCGGAAATGTGCAACCTTTTGTTGTTTATGTGGGAGAATTTAATAATAAAATATTTAAAATAAATTGTAATAATTGTGGAATTTTTATATAAAGTTTTTCAAAACTTTAAATATGAACTGAGATATTTAAAAATATAATAATATTAACATGGTTTTTATGTTTCTAATCATAGATATATCCGTAACCAAATTGTTTTTGTGAAAAACATAAAATATCCGGCAAAAACTTTGCTTGCCATGTAATGAGTTAAGAAGCTAATATAATGACTCTTCACTTCGTACACATTAGATGAAAAACGCATTATTTTAACACGATGATTTAATTACAGGCAATTACTTACTATAATTTATTACTGGTAGGCATTTTAGAAGTCATTATTAGCTAGACGAATTATCGGCTACATTATCGGTTGAAGTATGGAAAAATAAAGAGCTAATTGACATATTTTTTTAAACTTATTTATTGAAAACATATATTAAAATTGAAGATTATAATTTGATACTGGATTGTCGAAATGAAATTTTCGATCGACGGAAAACCCAGCAAAAATAAACAGAAGTCATTTTTAAGGAAGTACATTTTCACTAATTCCAAATTATCAATAGGTATATATTTTCGTGATCTTAAAAAGTAATAAAAAATAAAATCCAAAAAGGCAACTAAAATTTTATTAAAATATTTGTTACAAAAAATTAATTTTATTAAAAAAAGTTATTGAATTTAATTTCCCTACAGTGATAAATAGAAAAATCCAAAGAATCAATTTTTCATAACATCGTGGACATCACTTCCTATTCAGTTAATAGAAATAAAAAATACGACATCTTTCCATGACAAGACCATATTAAATTCATTGGAAATGATCCGATTTTGCACTACTTCTGGATCTTATTGACTTCTTTGGATATTATTTTTTTCCTGAAATTAATGCACTTTCATGTTTTATTCATTCTAAAAATATATCATTTTCAAAAATCTGATCTCAATTAATTGATTACATATCAGTTTAAAAGTAAGAACTTACTAATCTACTTTCATGTAATGCAGACAGTATGTTGTTATCATTGAAAATTAACTGCAACCGTAAATACATGCCATTAACAAATTTTTGTTGGGTACATTTGTCATAACCTCTAATATGATTCCTTTTATCTTATAAATATTTAGGGTAATAATATTTATTTCTAAAAAAGTTGTTCACACGCTCATATTTGCTGCTCATTATGTCTAAACTTTGCTCATAATCATTTAAAATAAACGTGACAGTTTTTTTTTAGTTTTTTAGTAACCCAGCAAAAACTTGGAAGTGGCCTCAAGTCACTTTTCAATGATAATAGCATATTATCTGCATTATATGAATGTATATTAGTAACTACTTAATTCTAAACACATATGTAATCATAATTTCAACTTGAGATCAGTTTTACTTTTTGCTACTTTCTATTAATCTATTCACATACTCCGAAATGTGAAAATTTAATATAATTTTAAAAATATCAACCTGCTATTTGACCATATTTCCGAACTTATTTGTAATGTAATTAGCTACTATTTATTTTGCTAATAATGACTTCTGTAACACTTTGATACATGAATGAGTTATTGAATAGCTTCAAGGTAATTAATTGTAGAGGAAGTAGTTACCTCTTATAAAATAATGGGTTGTTCATCTAATATAGAAATAGTGAAGATATCTTAATTCGTTACATGACAAACAAAACATTAAAAAAAACTGAGAGTCATAATTCCGTTAAGAGCTTCACCAATCTTATTTAATTAACATATTTTTAATAACGTTTTTTTATATGTTTCAAATAATTGGTCAAGCCCGAACATATAATGGCCTCTCCATCAAGTCTGTGCATCTAGAAGGGGTCATATATGTTAGTCTGTGGCTGATTGATAAACGTGTAAGACTATGCTATTTTATTCGATTCTTTGATTATTCGAAAGTCAAAGGGAATTTATTAAACTGTATAAAAACGACTGAATTGAACTTTAAAATTACTTGGCGTAATTTAACTGGTTCAGAAAGCTTTTTTCGGTAACTAATAATTCACATCAACTTACGATGAATTTTAATAATAAACTAACCTTCTGTCTGTATAAAACGAACTAAATATTATTTATTTTGATTTTATCAAGCGTTTTAGTAAAGCATATTTTTGCATATTTTGAATTTTGCTGCATATACATATTTTTTTATAAAAAATCGTTATTATAATCAATTTTCTATATATTTTAAATTACTTTTTTTCAATATTTTTTACGGAAAAATATCACCAATTAAGAAGTATATATGAAAATAATTCATTCAATTAAAAACTTGTTCAAATTTGCACCTTTCACCAAAACTATTATTTCAATTACTAAAAACTGTAAAAATAAAAAAAATCCATCCTTTGATTGATTTAATTAATTTATTAACTGGAAATATTTTTATTGTATTTTTTATAGTTTTTAACAATTGATATAATAAATTTAGTAAGAGATGTGCAAATTTAAACAAATTTTTAATTGAATGAATTATTTTCGTATATATTTGTTAATTTGTGATTTTTTTCTGTGTAATAGATTGATTTTGCATTGAGCAGATAAAATGTCTATTTTCGAAATATTTTTCTTCTTGTCACAAACATTTTCAAATGTAATTTTATAAGAAGTTTTTCTTTTTTTCATAAATTTTTTAAGTTTTTGTAATTATCTTTTATTGTCATTAATTAATAATTAATACATTGAGAGCATATTTTTAATTTTAAGGGATTATTTTTAAATTGAAGAGCATTTTCTATGCACATAAAATATATTTTTAAGCTTATTTTTATTCAGTTTTTTGTTGAATATCTTTATTGTTTTGCTGTGAATTTAATTTTTCTTAATAAGGTTTCCCATCTCGGAGTCCGAATTAATTTTAATTGTTTGTTTAAAAATTCACGTGTAAAATATTTTCATTGGAATTTTATTAGTCATGTCTATTTATTGTAAACAACATACTTATAAATTATGTTGCAACAAAAATAAATTCCTATAAAAAGTGGGTGATTGTTTATTTTGTAGCATTTCTTAAAATTATTAGTCACCAAATTGGTGCAAATTATTAAAAATAAATAAATAAAAATATAAATATGGGGCGTATAAGTAATAAAATAATGGATATTATTAAAGTATTAAATATATTATAATCAAAGTTAAAAATTTAATATTATAGAATGATTTGACCATAGAAAACAACTAGAACTCCAACTTGCTCACAAAAAACCTAACAGAATTGTCAAAAAAAAAAGAAAAAAAAAACTGAACATGTGTTAGTAAAACTTTCTACAGAACAAAGTAATAAGTGTGAAGAGAGTAATCCTTTGTTTCTGAGCGAATGAAAAGAGTTGGACTTCTAGTTGTTTTCTATGGTTTTGACAACATCGAAACCATAGAAAACTACTATAAA
>MINK01188054.1:600-21775 GCA_001735545.1 Phormia regina
TTAACTTTTATCGGATGGTTTATGTATATAGAGCTGCCATATTTTCTGCTTTATAAAAGAAATAAATAAAATCATATTTATCCCGAAGTAGTTTTTAGTAATTTGTCTGTCTATATTTATATTTGCTCTGGCGTTGTCTTTTAGTTAGAATAAACTCATTTATTTTAAAAATTTCTTTGTTTTTTATTTATTTATATTTCCGTTAGTGGCACGTTACGTTCACATAGTACATGTTGCACTACGTTAACTGGCCAAAAGTAGTCGGTTTTTGCTTTGATTATTGACCGTATTATCAAAATTATAAATACGCTTAAAACCAATTTAATCTAACCAAATACTATAAAGCTCACTTATCGTTTACTTTCAGTTCTATCTATACCTTTAACATCTGATACTTATAGGTAGGTTATATAACGCCCCTATATTCTATCTTAAGGAATACTAAAACAATTTGGGGCTCTAGTAGCGCCAGTTAAAAAAGAGACCAAAAAAAAAAAAAATAAACTAAATAAGGAAAAAATTATTTTACCCGATTTCTTTTATTCAAAAAGGAATACCCTAAATGTAAGCACTATTTTTGTACGACTTACGAGGAATATCTTATATTCGACGATTTAAAAAAAAAAAAAACATACCCGAGATTGCACTAAATTTGGAGGCCACCCAAATTCCCCGCTTTATCTGCTAAAAAAAAACTGTTATTCCAAATTACTCTATAAATACCTTAGACTCTGACGTGGAGAAGATTTTATTCAGAATCACTAAAGGTTCCATAGTTACCGTAAGTCCCACTTTTTATGTATATTATTTTTTTAATAATTAACACTAAACCATGGAATCTGTTGCAATATATTTAGAAGCTAACCAAAGGTGGTTATTAGTTCGCTTACATTGTAAGCTATGTCAAGTAACTGCTTCTTCTTATTATATATAGTTCCGGAACTGCACCGGAGTACTAATCCTAAGAATGTGTCACCGTGATTTTAACGATTATTTTCCTCCGGAAAATAACAAGTTTTAGTTCTTATCGTAATATAATTATTTTAAAGTACTTTCGTATTAAATTCATTTGAAGCACATTTTTAATAAGTTAAAAGGAAAAACACGAGAAAAATTTCAATAAAAACTTCAAAATACATTAAAATTATTCTGACATCTATTGATTTATTAGTTGAGACCTCATAATATTATTCATTTAATTTTAACAAAAATAAATGCGTGCTCTTAGCATATAGTATTTTTTTTATATTTTTTTTTTTATTAATTTTGTTCTAGATTCTATGGCATTTTCTTTTAATGGAAGAGGAAATACTCACCTGAAATAACAAGACAAGAGCCCTAAATAACTTTTCAATACAATAAAATTATAACTAAACGATTATAACAATTTTTCATGTTAAAAACTTTAATAAATTATTTTGTTTGTTAACAACCAACAAAAAGTACAATGATAAATGTATGAGGTAATTCCATAAAAAAAAAAATAATAAAAAAAATTTAGCCTAAACATGACTTTTTAAGTCTAACTGACTTTCTAAGTAATATTTATCATGATTTGTTTCAATGTTTTCTCTTGTATTTTATTTTTTTTATATTAAAATTTAATAATTTTTTATTCTTTATTGTGTTATCAAGTCCTTTAGAGTATTGACTATACAAGTTTTATTTAAAATCGTCTGGTATACATTATACTAAGAATATTTCTAGTATTTAGAAAAATACATTTTGGTTTTTAAAGTACAATATAATTTAAACTACAAACAGAAAGAATGATAAGTAATTTAAGATTTATTTATTTAAATAAAAAATGGAACATCATTAAACTATTAACAGTTAACGATAAGATTATAATATAAATTTCATATTATTGAAATATATAAATATTCCCTAGTTGCATTTAAGAAAGATGAAAATTATACAACCTGAGACAAAAGGATATATTCGCTATGGCCCCCGACTATCATGTACCTTAACCATTGCCTATGTTTATAAAATTTGAGCCGAGGTGACCAATGAGACCTATGCTTGTTTAAGTGCAAAATATAAATAATAATACGATATTGCGTCGATACTTGAGATTGCATGGTTTCTACTTTTGGTAGATTCCCGAAATTGAGTCTATCTATATGGAGCTATGATCAATTATGGACCTTCTTTATACAGATTGGTGCGCTAACATTTTTCTAATTAACAATGTTATTTGTGTCGATATGATGTTAAAACTTAATGATTATCGAAAGAGAGTTTCATATGGATGCTATGGCAATTTGGATCTATCTCAAGAAATTAGCACATGCCTCAATAAAACTTTAATGGATGTGAATAAAAAAAATAGAATAATATTTCTACTTTTTAAACATTTAGAGTGTTAAAACTTATTTGGGGGGAGGGACATTTGTATGGGCTAGGTGGTGAAATAATGGGGCACGCTCATTTAACAAAATTCAGTTCCTTGTTACAAAAAACAAATCATAAGTATCAAAATTTCCAATCCACAATTATATCAAGTGCAAACCATGTACTTTGCGCACAAGATTTACTTAGACAGCAGTTCAGCTACACAGACGGACGGATGGGACTGTGGTTAAATAGACTTCCAGAATGTTATTCCTGTGTCGAACATGGAGGAGTAATGTGGGGCCACGTAGATGATAGCCGCTATCACTACGTCCATAAACAAATAAAAAAAAAACAAAAAAAAAAAGTGATAGATAGATAGTAGATAGTAGATAATGATAGTAGCATAGATAGATCAGATAGATAGTAGGATAATAGCATAGATAGATACGACTAGATAGATAGATGATAGATTAGATTAGATAGATTAGATAGATAGAATAGACTAGATGATAGTAGATAGATAGATAGATACGATAGATACGATAGATAGATAGATAATTAGCTAGATAGATAGAAAATAGATAGATTAGATAGTGATAGATAGATAGATAGATAGGTAGATAGATCAGATAAGAATAGATAGATATAAATAGATAAGATACTGATATTATAGATAGATAGATAGACTATATAGATGAATTAGATGCTAGATAGATAGATAGATGAGTAGTAGGTTAGGTAGATAGATAGAGTAAGATAGATAGATAGATAGATAGACTACGATAGAATAGATAGATAGATAGATAGATAATAGATAATAGTAATAGTAGATAGATAGATAGATAGATAGAATAGATAGATCAGTAGATAGATAGATAGATAGATAGATAATAGATAGCAGCGCGGGCCCGGATAGATAGGATAGTGATAGAACGATTAGATAGATAGATAGATAGGGATAAGATTGTGGGTAGATAATAGATTCAGGTTCAATAGATGATAGATAGATAGATAATAGATAGATGAATAGATATATAGCTAGATAGAGGACTAGATAGATAGATAGATAGAACCCCGAGTAATACTGGCAGCGAGTTCCGGGGTGGTGGTTCCNNATAGATAGATAGATAGATAGATAGATAGATAGATAGATAGATAGATATAGATAGATATAGATAGATATAGATAGATATAGATAGATAGATAGATAGATAGATAGATAGATAGATAGATAGATAGATAGATAGATAGATAGATAGATAGATAGATAGATAGATAGATTAGGAAACTAATAAATAGCGTAGTTCATTCGCAAATATTATATGCTGCTCCAAACATTCAAGAATGGGTCGAAAGACGACATGGAAATATACTCTGATGAAATGCTGACGCAGTCCCGGGGTGGACTGGAGAAGTCGTGGGGCCACTAGATGGTAGTATCACTATGTCCAAAAAAAAAGATAGATAGATAGAATATATACAGATAGAATATATAACAAATATTACAATTAAAAGCTAAAGATGAAAGATAAGGAAAACAAACAAGTGGGAGTATTTGAAAAAAATATTGAAAGAGTGTATTTTTTCACTCGTAGTGTCCAGTAAGCCATCCAATTCCTAAAATCACTTCCAAAAATTAAACTTCAAAATAGTAAATTATTATAGTGGAACTGATTCTGTTTTATTATTCTCATATTTCAGCTAAGTCGAGGTTCACACACAGCATTTTTTCTTGCACAATTCTTAGTTTATATTAGAGAAGAAAAAAAGTATTTTAAACTTTTAATTTTTTTGCTTCAAAACTTACCGTATATGACGGTCCTGCATCGGTGCCAATATCCCAGGGATATAAATTTATGACTTTTTCCTCCAGCCAAGTACAAATTGCTAAAACATAACTCTAAACCTGGTACACCTACTATCCAATCAGGTGAAGGCATAATTTTTGAAGCAATTGAAATTTGATGATGCAAAGGATCAACGCGTACTGAGGCCACTGAAGGGCTATTTATATAAGGGAAAGCTGGTCCACGAGCCTTAATAATAGTGCGTATTTTACCTTCCTAGATGGCATAAGAATAAGATAATTTCATATAAATCTTAAACAGGGACTGTAAATAACAGTTATTTTTAAATTTTGAAACCAAAAAAGCAGTTATAACGAAATATCGTACAACACATTTATATACACCATTGTGATCGTTATGTGCATCGACTTTCTTTATAGTACTATGCTTTTTAACTTTTTTGATTTTTTTTTTCGAGGCAGAAATAAGTTTTTTTTTGATTTTTTTTATTTTTTCGAGCCAAAAATAATGTTCTTTTTGCATTTTTAATTTTTTTGATCAGAAATTATAAAAGTTAATTTTTTTGATTTTTTATTTTTTGATCAAGAATTAAAAGTTATTTTTTGTTTTTTTTTTTGAGCAAACTAAAAGTTATTTTTTTTGATTTTTATCTTTTTTTTGGCAGAAATAAAAGTCTATTTTTTGAATTTTTATTACATCTTTTTAAAATTAGTTATTAAGAACTCCAAATATTGTATTCATCCACAGATTCGAACGCCCTGTAGCTTTAGTAGCAATGAAATGTGGTTAGAACTTAGGTGGTCTTCCTTCATATAAATCCACCTAGACGGATTTTTTGGAGAAAATCCCGTCTTTTAGAGGCCACTGAAGGGCTATTTATATAAGGGAAAGCTGGTCCACGAGCCTTAATAATAGTGCGTATTTTACCTTCCTAGATAGCATAAGAATAAGATAATTTCATATAAATATTAAATCATATAATATGATAAACTAACCTTAAAATATTGATTAAATTCTCTTTCTAAACCTTTGGAAGAACCATGTTCGGCAAATTCTTGCATTTCGGCCGAGGCTAAAACACCCTTATCCCAAAAACGATAATCAGAAGTATGAGCAGCACCCAAAATATCAGTAAAGCGTGTAAGCCAGCCACGGGCAGGAAAATCCTTAGGATGAAGATTACGTGACCATAGACCCTCGAAGGTAAGCTAAAAAAGGCAAATTAACATTAGATTAATTCATAAGAAAATAAATATTTTAGCTCACCTCATAACGAGCTTCATCACAGGCACAACAGAGCGTTTCCTCTAAATCTTTTTTCTGACTTTCCACATCATCAACCACTTCCTCACAAATCCTCTTCGTTAAACCACCATCATCCATAAACCAAACATCACGATGTTGTAAAACAGTAGCACGTATAAGAACACAACCATTTCCAGGTTCTGACGGTGCTATCCAAACCATATCCAAGCGGGTTTTAGGATTTGTATTCGTACTTTCTATCATATTAACACATTGTTGACTATAACGTGTCTCCACTGGATCCACCACTTCCAAGCGGCCTAAATCTTCATTAAAACTTTTTTCGCCATTTTCATTTTCCAACACGAGTTTAGCGCTTATAAAGCGATGACCATTGTAAGCTTGTAAAGAAACTTATAGAAATTTCCAATTAAAATAAAATTTTACAAGTAAAATAAACAAAAAAACACATGAATCATTTTACGGAAGAAAATTATAAAAACAAAAAACCAGAAAACTGAAATATTAATATAAACAAGACAACTTAGGACTAGCTTTATGTTGTTTACATTTGCTGAATTAAAAACAAAACTGTTATCAGTTAAGCGCCATAATTAACCTTAAAGAAAAGATTTTGAAAAAAAATTTAATCACCAACGCCCCAAAACAAAACAAACAAAAATTAAAAGAAATGTTTAAGCTTGTTGCCAATACAGCAAAGTGAGCGAAAAAATAATATAGACGAACACCATTTCAAAAAAGACTATAGTCTAGTCTGTAACGCAGACTATAGTGTAGACTGTAATGCAGACTATAGTGTAGTCTGTAATGCAGACTATAGTGTAGTCTGTAATGCAGACTATAGTATAGTCTGTAATGCAGACTATAGTCTGTAACGCAGACTATAGTCTAGTCTGTAATGCAAACTATAGTATAGTCTGTTATGTAGACTATAGTCTAGTCTGTAATGCTGACAATAGTCTAGTCTGTAATGCTGACAATAGTCTAGTCTGTAATGCTGACTATAGTCTAGTCTGTAATGCAGACTATAGTGTAATCTGTAAATATGTATGTCTAGTTTATAAACTGGACTGTAGTATATTCTATAAGCCTGACTATAGCAATAGTAAAAACAAGACTATAGTCGCGTCTATAAAGTATAGTCTAGTTTAGTTTATTAACAATATTATTAAACGGACTATAGTATAATTTATTAACCAGACTATAGTCTATTTTATTAAACAGATTATAGATAATCAGACTTTAGTTCGGTTTATTAACCAGACTATAATATCTTTTATTAATCATAATATTGTATAGATTATTACTCACACTATAATTTAGTTCATTAACCAGTCTAGTTTAGTAACCAGACTATTGCCCAGTTCATCATAGTCTAATTTAATAACAATATTATAGTCTAGTTTAATAATCAGACTTTAAACATGTGCATTAACTAGACTATAGTCTATTAGATGTAGACTAAGCTATAAACCAGACTATATATTCAGCTGAACTATAGCTTAGTTTATATTTCTTTAAATGCACTTCTTTCATTCTTAAATCTCTCGGGAAATAGTGTTACTTTGTAAAACTTCTAGACTAACGTCAAAAAAATAAAAAAAAACACTCATCTAACATCATCATATTAGAATCGATTAAGTTTAAGTTCAATGCCACTATTAAGCACATTTTTCTTAGACTCGCCAGACATAAAGGCGTCTATTATTTTCCATATTAAATAAATAAATAAATATTTTGTATATCACCCTCTACTTACCATTATAACTCTGACCCAATATATAATTTTGAACATTTCCCGTTATAGATATTACAAAATTTTCATCAACTGGTGACTTTGGTGTAAATGTATTTGAAGGATAACGACTGCAGCGTCGTGTTAATTCATGTTCCGGTATTAGAAATAATAAAATAAATATAATTTGTGTCCACTTCATTATTTTTAATATATATTTTTTTCTAAAGATCTTTATTGATGTGTTGTTTAATTAAGACTAAATTAAATTTCCATAATTTAAGACGAGATTAAAATTGAAAACAAAAAATAAAAGAAAATAAAATAAACAATGTGCTTTTCGTTGGTACACTCTCCTCGAATTTAATCTTTATTTATTAATTGTTTATGATGAAATATTAAAAGAGAATTTGCAAATATAATTTCTTATCGCTGTATAAAATGCTCTTAGACTCTCTGTGTGATTTTTCAAGGTTAGTTTGGGGAAAGAAAGTTTTTTGTTTCAAATAATAGATTATTTCTAAAGGGAAGGTATGCTATACTGGATTCTTGAAAGTTCTAAGAACTTTTAAATAATTTAGAGCCTAGTTAACAAACGATTACCATTTACGGATTTTTTTTTATTTTTTTTCTAAAAAATAGCGAATATTTAATTCTTTAAGGTAATCCTGTTAATGTTTAATTTTTCTATTCAACATTTTACGGATGTTCAAGTTTTTTGTAGAAAATCTAGCGGGTGTTTAAGTTTTCTATGAAAAGCTACGGTTAGCCCGGGTTCACACACAGCAATTTTTCTTGCCGCAATTCAGAGTTTATTGGAGAGAGAAGATAATACTAAACTTTTACATTCTATTTACCTCTCTCGTCTACAAAGTCAGAATTGCGTCAAGATAAATTGCTGTGTGTGAACTCCGACCTATTAAAATATTCAATAATAGTTTATAAAAAAAATTTATTATATTAAAATTTCATTAATTCAAATTCTTTAAAAAATATTTTAAATTGTCTCTCCTAATTCCAGCGTGAACGAAATGGTGGCTGTGGTGTAATCTCAAAACCTCTGCGTCCAAAAGGTCCTCTATTATATGGCATCCCTTCTTGATTCTCCTGCTGTACACCAAATTCAGCACAAGCTTCTAAACATTTTTCCATACTAAGAAATTTGTTCTTATTCTCATCACAATTGTCAGCGGTGAATATTTTACATTCACCATCGTCAGCATCATAAAACCAATAGTTTTTTACAATTAAACGTTTCTTATTGCAGCGCTGGGGTGAAGCTATAGGTTTTTGTAAACAAAAATGATCATTTTGCTTAGCTTGCTCTTCCTCAATGGTTTTAAAACCATAAGGATCTCGTGGTCTGTTAAAAGTATTGTGAGGTGTAGAAAAGCCTGGACGTTTATTAAATAAATCTCCCTCTATATTGCTGCCCAAATTGCCATCTAAACCATATTTTTTAGTGGGTTTTAAAGGAAATTTTCTAGTATTTGTTAAGCCCCTATTATCGGTATAAGGTGTTTCTAAATCTCCGAAAAGATTGGTAGTATCAATTTGTTCCTCTTCATAGGGTCGTCGAGTTTTAGTACCCACTAATTTTTCATTACCATAAATATTGTTGACATTAACAAACTCCTCTTGTTGGTCTTCATTTTGATTGGTATTAATGGGTCTAGAGACTTGAGATCTAAAATCAGTGTTATCATAGTTAGGATGCATATTGTTGTTGGCTATGCCATAGTTGGTTTGTTCCTGTTCTATTTCTGGAGCTTTCCAAGCTGGACGTGATTGTTGTTGTTGATCTACTCTAAATGTTTTTCTATCAAATTTATTGGGCTGAAAGAGATTTTGTTGAGCTTCTTGTTCTTCGAAATTTTGATTAAACATATCATTGTTGTTATTGAAATCATAAGCAGAGGTATAAATATTTCCACCACATTTTTCTCCAGTACATGGGCGGGTTTGTTGTAAATCTACAGCTACACCAGCCTAAATTAAAAAAATTGATTAATTTTTAAGATATAATTTAATATCTTTGGTCAGGATATTTTTTTCTCACCTGACATTTCTCTTTGGCATAGGGATTTGTATAATCTCTTGTTCTAGTCTGAAAACCTTTGCCACATTTCTTGGAACATTCTGACCATGGAGACCAAGCAGTTAATTCACATTCTGCTCCTGGCATATCGGGTTGTTGTACACCACATTGTGTACCTATACAATTTTGATTTTGCCTTAAAACCACTTTACAATTAAAACTTTCTGCCACTTTAATGTCCTTATAGGAACGAGTACGATATTGTGTACCAGCACCACATTTTGCACTACATTCAGTCCAGCTAGACCAGGGATGGGTAGAACATTCTAAAGGTCCAGTTTCCTCTAAGAAAGACAAAATTATAAAAACTGTTTTAGCGTATTTATGGTCTTACATACCAAAATCACATTCTCTTTCATAGGTTCTCTTTCTATTAACATGCAGGGTAGCTAAAGGTTTCATGGGTGCTCCGGTTTCATCAAAGAAGGGAGAGCGATAATCACTAGGATAGGTAGAACTAATACGTCTGATAACATCAGGAGGATATTGAGCTTGATCAGGGGACTAGAATATTAAACATAAAAAATATATTTCATTTTTTTACTCTAAATAATATATTTTACCATATATGATGGACCCGCATCTGTACCAATATCCCAGGGATATAAATTTAATACTTTTTTTTCTATCCATGTACAGTTGGCTAAACATAGTTCTAAACCAGCTACTCCCAATATCCAATCTGGTGAGGGATCTATTTTTGATACTAATGAAATAACATGATGATTGGGTCCCACTCTTACGGTAGCTAAAGTTTTGCCAATGACATTGGGTCTATATATAATGCCAGGAGCTTTGATGATGGTACGTATGTTGCCGGTCTAAAGGGAAAATTAAAAGTACAAAATTAAGCAACAATGACAAATTTTGTTTTATTTAATCTAAAAAAAATTAAAAAGCAGATCAATACAATTCCTTAAGATCTAAGAAATAGAAAAGAAATCTGTAACTTTTTAGATGCTGGTTGAAAAAAATCATATTTACCCCCGTATGTTCCTTGATTTCATTCTCCAAAGTTTTGGTAGCACCATGTTCGGCCAATTCCTGTAGGCCCTGGCTGGCACGACCACCATATTCCCAAAAACGATAATCCAAACTGTGAGAAGCTCCTATAACCTCACCTAATCTAGTGCGCCAAGCCTCCAAGGGAAAATCCTTAGCATGAGTATTACGCATCCATTTACGTTCTAAAATAATCTAAAAAATACAAAAGCCAGAGTAGTAAAAGAATAAATATTTCTCTTTTTTTTAATTTACTTCATATTTTGCTTCATCACAAGCACAACATGGATTAACTGGTGGTGTTTGACTATTAATCTCATCAATTTCCTCTGGACACAAACGTTTTGTTAGAAAACCATCATCAATAAACCAAACATTACGATGCTGTAAGATGGCTGCCTTAAATAGAACACAACCACTTTGTGAATCAGAGGGAGCCACCCAAGCAACATCAATACGATTTTTAGCATTTGTATTACTGCTCTCAATCATATTCTCGCACAAAGTACTAAATTTGGTTTCAGCATGATCAATAATTTCGAAACGACCCAAAACATGATCACCGGAAGAAGAGGGCAAAGAAGCAGGAGATTCTGCTTCAACCAATAATGTAAAACTAATGAATTTTAAGCCATTGGCGCAGGAAAGAGAGACTGATAAATAAATAAATAAATAAATAAATAAATAAATAAATAAATAAATAAACACAGAGAAACTCTGAGGAGGGGGATTTCTCATTCTACTCATTTGTCTACACGTTATTAATAAGTACTAAGCTACTTTTCATACCCTACAACACTATAGGTGGTTGGGGTAATATGCGCGCGTGCTGATGTTCATACGCACACAAATAATCATTGATTCCCCACATTAAAATAAACCGTTCAACTCAGAATCACTTCTTGAGTCGATTTAAAGTTTTCTAAATGTCGCAATTTTACAGATATTATTGGCTCGAATAGGTTTTTTGGCAAAAGAAAATAGCCTATTGAAATTTGTTATGATAGGTCCATTATTTCACCCTATTCCGGGAGATACCATAGATCCATTATTAACACATTTCCGGTAATAGCCCTAAAGTGCATAAAATCATAACATTATATTTTCATAAGAAGTGAATTTGGGACTTAGTACTTTTCATATTACTGTAGACTGAGAAACTTTGTTCAGTATCTTTCTGTTTCATTTTGTAACTCTGTGTAATATCTATTAAAAGAATATATAAACATTTACTGTTATATTGTTGTCCCGGTATATAAGTAGAAGGATTGCCATCTATTTGTATTTGATAATTTTCATCTACTGGCGAATGATCTCCTGAAGCTCCTTGAGGTTTACGATAACAAGCCGCCATAGAGAAATCTATTAATACTGCTAAGATTATAAATCTCTTAAGCATTTTTGTATTTTCTATAAACAGCGGAAGTATTTTCACCACGATCTTAACCACTTCACTCTCAAACAATGACTGACTGAAATAAAAACTCTAAATATTGATCATAGATTTAATAAAGAAAAACTATGTCATAGTTTTATTATTATTATATTTTTTTTATTAGAGAAGATAGTTTAATTTCTTTCATATTCATCAGCGTGTCTATTGCCCGCCTAATTAAATTGTTTTGACAATTATTTTGTTATCGTTTCAATTTAATTGAGTGTGTGTGTAATATTTTAGTATTATTTAATAAAGTAGAAAAAGAGTTTTGTTTCAAGACACTGTGTGGGAAAGACGCAAATTATTTATATTATATTTAATCATCAGCCGGCATATTTTACTATATTCGTATGTAATCTTGTCTTGTCGTCATCGTTGTTTAGTTGTATGACTATTAAGTAAATCATTCATACAATTCATTCATAAGAATTGTGAAAAGTAGGCACGCGCTTTAATTAATGCTGCCTCATAAAAAAAAACTTTATCGCTCTAATTTATTTGTGAGAGTGTTTGTACTACAAATAAATGATGTATGTATATGTATATATAGTATTTGATGTGTTCAAAAAATATGATCAATATGTTCTTTTATATCAATAAACTTTGAGGTTAATGATCTTTATTTTTAGAAATAGAAATAAAATCGTTAAGATTTTTAAATTTTTATGAGGAAGAAAAATAAAAAAATATATATTTTTGGAATATTAAGTTTTTTTTTTTGCGAATTCTGATATCCGTCCTTTCGTCCGTCAATCCGTTTGTTAATTTTTGTGAATTTCCATATTCAAAATCGATATAGCATAACTGAAGCAAAAAAATCCACGGTCACTGAAGCATTGTGCCGAATTTTATAAAAAGAATACGTTTTAAAGACCCAGATAAGATTGATCCAAAATGGACAACTGGAAATTAGTAATAATGGACATTCATCCCTAAATTATGAAAATACAATAAGGGATAACATGGCAACAGAAGCCTGATGGGACAAGGAAATTACAGCGATTATAACTCCGAGAGAATTCCAATATTAGCACTTTGCAATAGGAATATTAGATCAAAGTTGGTCAGCCGTTGCGGCAAAGATCAACGAGTTATCAACGAACAACAATTTTTAAAACAGTGCTGGGTATCTTGACTAAATAATATGGCATAGAGTAACTCATGTGAAGATATTTATCTTGAACTAGATTATATATCAGAAAATAAGAGATGAATTCAAACTCTAAGCGGACACTGGGTCAACTCATCGAGAAAAGTCCATTAAAGATCTTCAGTTTATTAAGGAAACAAAGATATATATAACAAGTAATAATAGAAGTCCAGCATCACCAAGTGGGGTGGAATCGAAAATTGTCGGAAATAAATCTCTAAATTCGGGGATGTTTTTATAGATATTGACTATTGAAATCCTCTCATATAAAAAACTTTCAATTCGATTTAAATATAATGAAGGTATCCTGGTAGATCTATATGGTTCAAGGCCAAAGTTTTTACCATCGCAATGAGAAATTTCATTAAAATCGGTATAAACGTTCCAAAATTTAAGATTTATTTCCATTTAATTTTTAAATTTCCACTTAGGGACTCTTTGCGAGGTTCGCTAAGAAAAAAATGTTATCCTGGTATCCTTTTTTAGTGCAATGATCTTTTCACACGGATCAAATGTTTTCCCTACATTCCTCTAGTGAATGTTTCTCCCTTTTTTAGATGCTCAAGTTTTGTCGATAAGTCAAGTTATACTTAGATTATTATAATGTATCCGTTTTTAATTTGTTTCAGCGCTTAAAAAGCATTTTAGATTTTATGTTTCATGTCTCCAATTCTCCAATATTTATTCCTTAAAAAACTACTCAACTAAAACTCCATATTTCCTGCATAATTTATTTAGGATTTTTTTTTGTATGATTTTATTTTAAATGTACTTTATTAAACTACTACAATAATACATATTAATATTATTTATTATTAATCTCTCTCTATATAATTCTAAAGAATCTCCAAATGTCTCTTTACTTCTACCATTTGTCATTCTCATCATTACTATTTAAAAGACAAGGTAACATTGAGCATTTTTCAATTCTAACACGATCCTTGCATTTATAACTCATTTCAGTATTAATAAGAGTGCGTGTCTTTTGACGATACGAATTATCACCACAACTAACGGTGCAAGGAGTCCATACCGACCATTCAGAATAACGACATTCATTCTTTTCACTCGTTTGCCATTTGGAATGATGTTTATTATTATTGCGTCTGCGATCACCATAATTACTGGCACTAGAAGCATAACCATCCACTGAATAGATATCATCACAACGTTGATAACATTTATCCAAACGTACCAAATGTTTAGGACAAGGTTTACCCCCATACTTCGGAGAACGTAAAACTTTACGAGTTTTGATTTGTATACCCTCACCACAAGTAGCATTACAGGCATGGCTAACCCAATCGGAGACTAAACAATCGATGGGATCTACCTTTAGATTTTCACTTTGTAATTCCATTTTTTGCCGTGGCTGGCGACAGGTTTCTTCACAAGCTTCCTTAGATGGAAACTTATTACGATTCTTATCACATTTATCAGCCCAAAAAATGGCACATTGATCACTCATATGATCGTAGAACCAATAGTTGGCCACATCACTATCGCGACATGAACTCAGTTTGAGATCTTCATAACAGAGAGGTGGTACTATGGCATCACAACTAGGTATTGTACAATTCACCACTTCTCTTCTTTTAATATGGCGACAAGGATCTAGATTAGAATCATGATCAGGTTTACGTACACCATAAACTTCATCATTATTCCAGACCACACGTTGACGTTCGCTGGTACCTATGCCACCACAGGGACCCAAACAAGGAGAAAAATCTGACCAATGTGATACCCCACATTCGGGTGGTATATAATCATCAAGTTTTTGACTAAAACTCTCTAAATCTCGATAACGTATCTCATCGTCTATGTTGCCAAATAAAGATTTAGTGCCATCAACTTGGGCCTCATTATCACGGGTATTAAAACTATTGTAGCCGGTTATATCACCGCCACAATCTATTCCCTTGCAAGTACGTTGTTCCTGAAGTTTAACACGGCTAACTTGCTATAGGAAAAATAATAGAAAATTACTTTTCTTTTTAGAGATAAAGCTAATTTGCAAATACCCACCTGACACTTTTTCTTAGCTCTAGGATTTAAATAATGTCTCGTACGTCTTTCAGTGCCCGTGCCACATGACACGGAACATGAAGACCATTCACTCCAATCAGATATAGCACATTCTGGTGTTTCGTGTGCATGACCTATATGTAGATTTTCCGTTTCTATAGCTACTGCAGTTTCCTCATCAAATGTATTACATTGGGTGCCAGTACAATCTTGCTCTTCTCTCAGACTGGTACGACATTTAAAACGTTTCGCCACGCTGGGATTTTTAAACTCACGTGTACGATATTGTTTGCCGGGTCCACATTGGGCGCTACATTCATCCCAACTGGACCAACCGTAAGTGGCACATTCGGCAGCTTCGTTTTCGTCTGCAAAAAATGTGAATATTATAAATAGTTTAGTAATGTTTTGTGATAAAAAATAAATTATTTTTTGCTAAAGATTTCCATTCGTGATGAAATTCTAATTTAGTTGTGAAAATCTCATGTTGTGATGAAAGTCATTAATTGGTGAAAATGTAATCAGGTGATGAACAATCATTTTCACCGAGCACTTTTACCGAGATTTTCAATTTTCTACTCTCCCGATGAATGAAAAATACAACCCTGTACAACTTTTACTAAATGTACTGTGTTGCCACACACTTGTGTTCTTCATTTATTTGCCGTCCATTTAAGAAGAAGTCACATGTATGTACAATTTCATTAATATGTTTATTTTTTCTTTTCAAATTAAAGGACTTTAAAATAACATAAGGAGCAGGGATCAGAGTAAGTAAATTGTATCGTTCCTTTAAAGTTCATTTCAGTAAAAATAATAATAATAAAACTAAGGCCACAAAAAAACGTATCTCATCGTCTATGCTGCCAAATAAAGATTTAGTGCCTACAACTTGGGCCTCATTATCACGGGTCTTAAAGCTTTTGTATCCGGTTATATCACCGCCACAATCTGTGCCCTTGCAAATCAAACAAAACAGCGAAAAAGCGAAAGGGTTTTTTGCACCCGCAACTAGTGATGAGAATTTAGTTTTGTAGTGCGAAAGTAATTTAGTAGTGAAAAACTATTTTTATGGTGAAAAACTAAATTTTCATCACTAAAATAATTTTTACTACAAAATGTACTAGTATTACACTAACCTAGATATTCACCACTTAATTAAAAAGCAACTTGTTTAACATAAATTGTTTTTTTACCACTAAACCCGTTATTCACCATTTAGTATGGTGAATAACTTACTATATGGTGAACAACGGGTTTGGTGGTAAAAAACAATTTATGTTTAAGAAGTAGTTTTTTTATTAAGTGGTGAATATCTAGGTTAGTGTAATACTAGTACTTTTTGTAGTAAAAATTATTTTAGTGATGAAAATTTATTTTTTAATTTCATGGTGAAAATTTAATAATGTTGTGAAATTCTAATTTGGTTGTGAAATTCTAATTTGGTTTTTGTGGTAAAAAAACTATCTTCATGGTGAAAAACTCACTAGATGGTGAATAACGCGTTTAGTGGTAGAAATCAATTTATTTTAAAAAAGTAGTTTTGTGGTGAAAAATAGTTTTGTGATGAAAATAATAATTAGTTTGGTAGTATAAAGCTCGTTTGACAGTCCAAAATAGTTTTATGATGAAAATTTTTGTTTTCAGGTAACAAAACAAATTTTGTGAATGAAATTTCATTACGTGGTGAAATTTAATGGTAAAAATCTAATTAAGTGGTGAAATACAAAATTCGTCGTGAAAATAGAATTAAATAATAAAAACTTGTTTAATGGTTAAAAATAAGTTTAAGGTGTAAAATTAGTTTAGTAATGAGAATTTATTTTTGTGGTAAAAAACTATTTTCATGGTGAAAAACTTATTAGGTGGTGAATAACTGGTTTAGTTCCTAAAACAATTTATGTTAAAAAGAAGTTTTGTGATGAAAATTTTTATTTTAAGGTAACAAAAATAAATTTTGTGAATGAGACTTCATTTCGTGGTGAAATTTAATTTAATTTAATAGTAAAAATCTAATTAAGTGGTGAAATTTAAATTTCTTGGTGAAAATAGAATTAATTGATTAAAACTTATTTAATGGTTAAAAATAAGTTTAACGTGTAAAATTAATTTAGTAATGAGAATTTATTTTTGTGGTGAAAAACTAATTCAATGGTGAAACTTATTAGATGGTGAATTACTTGTAGAGGGTAAAACTAGTTTGGTAATGAAAAAATAGTTTTGTAATGAAAAGCTACTTCTTGTGGTAAAAAACTAATTTTGTGGATAAAATTTAAAATCCTAGTGAAATTCTAATATAGTGATGAAAATAGAATTAAGTGATGAAAAGTTGTTTAGTGGTTAAAAGTTGTAAAATTAGTTTAGTAATGAGAATTTATTTTTGTGGTAAAAAATTATTTTCTTGGTGAACAAAATTAATTTAAGGTGAAATACTTGTTTAGTTGTATTTGTGAAAAAAACTATATTGTTTTTGTTGTGATGAAAATGAAAAATAGTTTGGTGAAGGAAAAATAGTTTTGTAAACAAATTTTTTGGTTAAAATTTAATTTCGTGGTAAAATTATAATTTATTAGTGAAAATCTAATTAAGTGATGAAATATTTTTAAGGTGAAGAACAAATTTAACGGTGAAATTTTAGTTTAATGAAGTACTAGTACATGACGTGGTTAAAAATTAGTTTAGTGGGGAAAATATGGTAAAAATTTATTTTAGTAGAGAAAAACTAATTTGGTAGTGAAATACTTGTTTAATGATAAAAAATTAGTTTAATGGTAAGAAATTTGATTTATGGTGAAAAAATAATTCTATGTTGAAAAAATTAATTTGGGGTGAAAAAAAGTTTGCGATAAACAAAATAGTTTTGTGATGAAAAACTAGTTTTGTGGTAAAAAACTACTTTAGTGGTGAATAACTGGTTTACTGGTGAAAAGCTAATTTAATGGTGAATAAAAGGATTTGTGTTTAAAAACTCATTTTGTTGCTAATAACTATTTTATAAATTAAAATATATTTTTGTGGCATAAAACGAGTTATGTGGTAAATAAAAAATATAATTTTTTGGTTAAATTTTTAGTGAAAAGCTCATTTAGTCGTGTAAATCTAGTTTAGTGCAAAAGTAGAACATATTGTGATGAAAATCTGGTTTTGTGGTGAAAAACTAATTTAATTATGAAAAAATAGTTTTGTGGTTAAAAACTTATCAATTGGTTATTAAATGGTTTAGTCATATCAGTCGAAAAAATGGTTTTATGGTGAAAACAATTTCTAGATTGTGTTGAAAATGGTGAAATATTAGTTTTCTAGTGAAAAATTGGCTACGAGGTGAAAAACTATTTTAATTGTGAGTGCCTGATTTTTTGGTAAAAAATTGGTGTGGAGGTGATACTAATTTTAAGCTGAATTTGATGAAAATTTGGTTTTGTGGTGAATGGATCATGTACTGACAAACTGATTTCTTAATTTAAAAATGTTTGCTTCTATTTTTGCCGGTTAGAATTGATAAAAAGATAAATATTTGCTTATGTTTAAAAAAACTTGTTTTGTGGTGAATTAAAAGTTATGTTGTGAAAAAGCAATTTTGTAATGAAAAAAATATTTTTTGATAATTTTGTGGAGATAAACTTTTTTAATGTAAAATTAAATTAAAAAAATAAATATTTTGTGTTGAAAAAATGTTGTTTCATGATTGATTTCGTAGTGTATGGTGAATTTTTTTTTTTGTATTGAGAAAGAGTGATTTAAATTTTAGTTTAAGGTGAAAAAATAATTTCTTGTTGAAAAAATTGCATTTTCTTATATTGATTTTTTATACTGATAAAAGGATTGTGTGGTAAAAAAGTATTAGATTTTAATAATCTAACTGTTTTAGTGTTAATAATTTATGTATCTATCATTTACTTACTTTCATTTTTATTACAGGTCTTCTCATACAAACGTCGACGATTTATATACAATGTGGCCAAAGGTTTCATGGGAGCTCCCGAGGGATCATAAAATGGTGAACGAGGATCATTGGGATAATTAGGCTTAATACGTCTAACCACATCGGGTGGTTGTTGAGGTTGATCGGGGGACTGCAAAATAATGAAAACAAAACTAAGTAATTTAAATACAATTTAAATGGAAAAAATAACATACTGTGTAAGATGGTCCACTATCTGTACCAGCATCCCAAGGGTAAAGATTATGCACCTTAGTCTCTACCCAAGTGCCATTACCCAGACATAAATCTAAACCCGAAACACCCACAATCCAATCGGGCGAAGGATCAATTTTAGAAACAAAAGAAATTAAATGATGTTTCGAATCAACACGAAATACAGCAAAAGTTTTGCCCGTTATATTGGGATATGTAATGCCGCGAGCCTTGATAATGGTACGTATTTGATCACTCTACAATAAAATTATAATTTAAAGTAAACTTTCAATGATTTTTTTTAGTATGTTATACCTGATCTTTAAGCTCACTTTCCAAAGTCTTTGTAGAACCATGTTCAGCCACTTCTCTTAAACCATCACTTACCAATTCACCATATTGCCAAAAACGATAGTCTATGGTATGTGAAGCACCTATGATGTCACTAAAACGTGTTTGCCAATTGTTGGCAGGAAAATCTTTAGGATGTGTATGCCTAGACCATTTACCCTCAAATACCAATTCATATTTTGCCTCATCACAAGCATAACAGGGATCTACTATCGCTGGCTGACTATCAATATCATCTACCTCTTCTTCGCACATTTTCTTGGTTAAAAAACCATCATCCATATACCAGACATCACGATGTTGTACTATAGTAGCTCTTAATAGCACACAACCCATATTTGCAGATGCCGGAGCTATCCAAACTACATCTATTCGTGTCTTAACATTGGTATTAGTATTCTCTATTAAATTGGCACATCGAGGACTATAACGAGTTTCCGCTAAATCGATTATTTCAAAAGAACCCACCGCTTCAGGACCACCACCAGATTCCGATTCCAAACCCAGCATAAAACTAATGAAAGTCAGATCATTATTGGCTATAATAGACACTGTAACATACAATTTGATTATTGAAAAATTGGTTTTGAAATAGATTTTTTATTACTTAATTACCATTATATTTTTGTCCTGGTATATAACTATCGGGATTACCAGCCACTGAGATCACATAACTTTCATCTACTGGTGATTTAGCTGCTGAGGTACCTAATGGCACGCGATTACAAGCCAACGCTATATTTAAAGTGGCTGATATTGAAATTGCTAATGACAACCAATTCATTTTGCTGGAAAAAAAGTGAATATTAAAAAATGTTTAGTAAATTATAAAAATTAAATAGTTTAAACATATGTAACTAGAGATTTACATTGTAATTGATATTAATTAATGCCATTGGGGGATATTTTATTTTTAACTAAAACTATAGAAACACTATTAGTTTCTATAATTTAAAAATAAAAACTATGACGCCGTTGTTTAAAAATTAAATTTATTTTTATTTCTTTAACGGTCAATTAGTTTGTTTACTAACGAATTATTTATAAAGTGACCATACTTTTATGTATTTAAAGTTAGATAACTTGTAATATATACAGACAACTATAAAATCAGTTTTCAAACAAACAAAATATGATTGAAAAATAATTTTATTTTTTACTTTTTCTTACGTTTTAATTTATAATTATTACTCATAAATATATAGTATTTTCTAAAATATTTTAAGAGATTAAACGTTTCTAACAGGTATGTGGACAGGAGGACAACCTCCGAAAGTGGTAAACTCTTTTAATTATTTCTTATATAATATACGAGGTGACCCATTTCCGAAGTCTTCACACCTGCCCCAAGATTACCTACAAACTTTTGTTCCCCCAAAATAGTTGGCAACTACTTCAGTAATAAATTTGTGAAATTTCATTGAAATATATTTATCGGTTCAAAAGTTGCACAAAATTATTTAAAAAACACGTTGAAACTGCTATGCACTTATGTATATAGAATGCTGCAGCACACATTTACTATGGAAATTAAGGAAAATGCGCACATTTCACTGAAGGGGGGTCAAGTTTCAGTTATAATTTAAACGGTTGTGTAAAGGATTTATGTAAGTATTTGGTATCGTTGGAAAGGTTATTACTAAAGAAATAATATATAAATATTCAAACTTATTTTTTCCTTAAATTGATAAAAAAAATAGTACATATTTGAATTTATATAAAATCTATATTAGCCCGGGTTCACCCACAGCAACTTTTCTTGCCTCAATTCTGAGTTTATAGGAGAGAGGAGAAGAGAATACTAAACTTTTACATTCTCTTTAC
>MINK01188055.1:0-27527 GCA_001735545.1 Phormia regina
TCACAAGAGTGGAATTTGTGGTACTTAAAGATATATGGTCCTATGAGTAAGAAATCAAAGAACTTTTTGTTCTTCTAATGGTACTTTTTTTAATTTTCTGTGATATTTAACCTAGAAACATGAAATTAAATACGCATGGTTCGATGTTTGGAAGAATTTACAAAGGGGGACTTTGTCATACTTTTTCGTTCTTCTAATGGTACGTTTTGAATTTTCTATAGTTATGAACCTAGAAACATCAAATTAGGAATATGTGGTCTTTAGTTAATAAGAATCCATAACAGGGGACTTTGTGGTACTTTTTTGTTATTTTAATGGTACTTTTTAAAATTTCTATAATTATGGTACTCTTTTACTATTCTAATGTTAATTTTTTGATTTTTTTATAATTATGAACCTAGAAAGATGAAATTAATGATATATAGTCTTAAATGAATGTGAATCCATTAGATAAGATTTTATGTTACCTTTTTGTTCTGATGGTACTTTTTGAATTTCTATAATTTTTAATTTAGATACATGGTCTTAAGGTAATGAAAATTCATTAGGGGACATTGTGGCACTTTTTCGTTCATATGATGGTGTATTATATTCTTAAAGAATTTCGAAGTCAGTGATTCCATGTCAAAACGGATTCCATGTCATGTTGAAACATCCTTTATTGTAGAAGAATTTTTCATAAAAAATTAATTTTAATTTATATTATTATTATTTAATAAAACCCGCACAACGCCAGGTCAATCAGCTTGTATTTAATAAATTATAATTTGTTTACTTTACTTGCGATATTGTATCTTCAAAATATGGCTGAGAATTTATCAGATTTTAAGCAATGCTCGACAAAAAGAGAACATAGGAAATTTGGCTGTATTCTTAGTCCGACTAAAAAATAAATTATGAAAACTTATCTAGAAATTTTGTTAAAACTCAGTCTATTATTTTAGCAAAAAATATAGTTTTTTAACTTCAGTATATATGGGAAGTAGGCGTGTCATGGCACCAATTTTTTCAAAACTTCGTATTAATTCATATTAAGCCTAAAGTAATATGTGTACTAAGTTGCACTTTAATACCACAACTCCTTCCATTTTTAGCACTTTACAGAGTTATATAAAACTTTAAAATTGACCTTAATTTGTGGAAGTTTTTTAAAGCATTTATATACTTGAGGTAGTCTAATTTGACACCCTGTAGATTATCTTGTGTTGTCACTGGGAGACTACGAGATGATTTTTCTGAATGTTTAAGTCCCCGTCTGCAATTCCTTCATACATTTCAATTTAATGCGAGTAGTAGTTTTGGAGATACTTTTTACAAAAATACTTGCGTTTAACTCCACTGTGCGGCCTCTTAGTACTATTACTACCGATCCCTGATTTAAATGCTAATATTTCTTTAAGAAGCTTTAAATTTTAAACGAGTTTAAAGGAAGATATTTTCGCAAATTTTAATGTAGGGTATTTTTATTTAAGAGTAGATGCACTTAACTTCTAGGTGGTGTGTATTAATGGTGGCTTAAGAAGTCTACTAACGTAGAAAATAAGGCAATTTGTACATTATTTACTCCATTTTGATTTAATACTTATGTATGTACATTAGGGTGGCCCCGTTTGCTTAGAGAAAAAATAAGCTAGTGATGTTCCCAGCTCAAATGAAAATCTACTTCATTCTAAGACATTGTTACAAAAACTTGGAGATTTTACTCTTTCGTGAGCTACATCCAAATGAAAATATGTCCTTTTTCTGCCAAGAGACACATATAAAAATTTGATATTGCAAGGAAAGTATGTTGTGCGCCCATTTAATGATATAAGAAAAATTTAGGACCAGGTCAAACAAAAGTTTTGCAATTTTTCACGAAAAAAATTTAGGAATTTGAATTTTTTACATCACACAGCGGTTTCAAAACGCTTTTTTGAAAATAATTCAGTAACTAAAGAACCATTAAGGGTATCCTATGAAATTTCACATGGTCATAGCTGAGGAGTTTTCGAGTTTATTTGGAGGAGTACAGACCCCTAGCCCTAGGTCAGGAGGGAAGTGGGTGGCCCTCCAAAATTGCCAAAAATTTATCATATGACAGAAAAGAAAATGTAAGAATCATATAATTATGTGAATCCGTTAAAAAGTTATATTAATCTAAACTTGGAACTTTAATAAAATTTTACATATTTTGTTTTTTTTTTTCCAAAAAGGTGGTGGCAATATTTATGCAGTGATAAAATTATTATTTTGTTCAGAGCTTTATAATTTTTTTAATGTTTTCAAAAGAAATCTTAATGCAAATGCGTGTAAATTAATCCGGAGGAGTTTGGAAAAAAGGTCTGCCCACGACCCCTATCCAAAGGTGGGATCGACTTAAAATTATTTTAATTTTTAGTTCTATAAGTAACGTATACACCCAAAAAGTACTTTCTGAGGCCGGCCTCTTATAACGACAGGGTGACCATTTCAATGAAAAAAGTCAATTTTTGAATAAAGCTTTTCCCGAAATGGAATTTTGGATATTTTTAAAAATAGTATAAAGTGTTATATATCAATAAAAAGCTTAAAAAAATATGCGTCTTTTGACTTTTATTCATAGAAATCCTTCTTATGTAGAAATATTTGTATATGATTGAAATTATGTTTTGAAAAATTCTTATAAAATTCAAACAAGTTTGAAAATTAAAAAAACTGTTTGGGTATAATAGCTAGAGGATTATATGGCACGAACTGATTGATCCGGCGTTGCGCGGTTTTACTGAATAATAATTCTTCTACAGTAAAGGATGTTTCAACATGACATGGAATCACTGACTTTGAAATTCTATAGAAAATTCAAAAAGTACCATTAGAAAATTAAAGAAGTAGCACAAAGTCCCCATTGTGAATTCTTTCCAACATCGGACCATGCGTATTTAATTTTATGTTTCTAAGTTAAATATTACAGAAAATTCAAAAATGTACCATTAGGAGAACAAAAAGTACCAAAAAGTCCCTCTTGATTTCTTACTCATAGGACCATATATCTTTAAGTACCACGAATTCCACACTTATGTATTCTTATCCACATAGGACTAAATTTTCTTAATTTTAGGTTTGTATGTTTAATGTAATTGAAAATTCATTATTAAGTTTGAATAAAATTTATTCTCCGTCTTTATACCTTTTTTGGTACTTTTTTTCACCAATCGATGTATCAAAAATTGTATTCCAATAAATTTCTAAATTGTAGTAGCATCCTATATTAAAATCCTAATATGAATATTTTAATACATATAAAAAAATGTTTTATGAAAAAAGTACCAAAAATAGGTACGATTTTTATACCTTAAACGTTTGAATTTCTAAAAAGTACCGAAGTTGTATTTTTCATTTTTTGATAAGTTATGAATACGATATAAATTTTATCTGTATGTTCATTGGTTTCAAAGATACATATGGTGCCAAAAAAGTACCAAAATACAGTTTTTACCTGTTTTCTCCCAAAAACGGGTGATTTTCAAAAAAGTACCAGACACCTGTCCAATTATTTTTTTAAATGAATAACGAAAACTATTTAACCTGTTTTGTATCATTATTAATTTGCGAGTTATAAGGTTACCGATTTTTCCCGTTTTTACCCTCTAAACTTTCGAATTTCCAAAAATCCCGTCTTAGTGGATCTATATGGAGGGAGACTTAAAAAATTCAATTTTCAAAAATTTTCGTGAAAAATTTCAAAATTTTGCATTCATTTGGACCTGGTCCTAAATTTTTGTTATATTATTAATTGCGTGTACTAAAGTACTTTCTTGCGATACCAAATTTTTTACATGGTTCTTTCGGCAAAAATGTGAAGAAAAAAAGTTGAAAGAACCTATTTTCATATAACCTATTTTCATATGGATCTAGCTCACTCATAGATAACGTCAGCACTAAAATTTTAAGATATGATGTCTTAGAATGAAGTAAATTGTCATTCGAGCTGGGAACATTGACACTTTTCATTTTGAGGCCACCTTAATGTACGTACCATATCACTATCTGTTGTATAAAAATGTCTTTGAGTTGTTAGAAAATAATTTTACGGCCAGTGTGCCTGCTGAGGAACATGTTTTCAGATATTTTTCTATACAGTTTTTTACCCTAATGTCTGATTGAATGTTTGTTGTCACAGGTTATGTGGCCTGGCCTGGCCAATGTTTTTTTTAAACAACAACAAATCAAATTCACTTCATACACTTAAGAAAATTTAGCTGTTTCAAATACTCTATAGCACACACCAACACCCCACACACATATAAACGTCTTGCTGAAAAGTGAAGTGAATACAAGAAGGAACAACGACACAGAAAACGTACTGAAAAATAAAACCAATTTGTCTAATAAACTCGCTGATGTAGTGGCAACAGGTCTCTTTTCGTAAAAAAAAAAAATTTTGCACAAAACATTTTATTTTTATTTTTTTGTGTTTGTTGTTCTGTTGAGGATTTAAGCTGCTACAACAAAACATATTAAAGCTACGAATGCATTATTAATGCTATCATGCTGTTGGGAGAAACAACATGCTACAAAGTACTGTAACATGACCACTGAGACGCTTTTAGCCATATGAAGGTGTTAATTTCAATTTAACGTTTTTAAAAAGTAATTGAAATTGATTTTTTTCCGATTTGTTTTTGTTTCCAGTACAATTCTACATCTTTGAAGAATGTCTTTGGTTGTTTTAAAATTGAAGGCGGTAGTGGTGTTGAAAGCAAAACAAAAAAAAAAAAAATATAAGAGATTGAATAATATTTATTTAAGTTTTGGATTTTAGATTTATATGATTATCTTGTGAATTGTGGAATACTTTCTATTATTAAATTATATACTTACTTCCTGAAGGCTTGATATGGACATGAGCAGCGAATGATGAATTTTCGTGAACCTTCATAATTATTACAGTTTTTCAAATACATTTAAATGATTCCCGATTAAATCTTACAAAACCAGAACACATAGAGACAAAGGCACGTAGAAAAGTGATCCTGAGGGCTATTTCAATAAAAAAATCTTCAGTTCACTGTGCATACAAATGCACAGTGAACTCAAACGGATTTTTTCGAAAATAATTCCGTAATTTTAGAACTACAGGATGTATTCGCATATATAATCCTGAGGTGTATTTCAATTGATTTGGTGGAAGTTCTTAACGGGTCTGAGGAAATTTTTTTAATCACTATAAACCTATTAAAAAAAAAAAATCACGTTGAAACGATTTTTTTTTGAATAACGACTGTTTGGATTTTCATTAAATTTTATACAGGCGTAGCAGAGGTGTGTACAATATTGAGTTTAAAAGGGAGACTGAACAGAGCTAAAAGGGCTAAAAGTTGGGTACCTCTGATATACAATTTTTTAATTGCTTGCCAATTTTTTGTTTCTCGTCCAATATCAAATATAAATAATTGTAGACACTGATAACACTTAAAAAACGTGCTAACATGTCCCATTTATCTCCTATAGCTTTCGAGTTATTTGCTTTTGAATTTTTCAATTTCACTAATTCTTGGTCCCGTTTTTTCATATATATCCTAGTATTTCCTTCCAATTTTATTTGTTTTTTTCTTAGGCTAATTAAAGCACAAAATTATCTATTGAATGAAAAAAAATTTGATATCTTGACCGAGTCCAAAAATAGACGATATTGAATTTGAAAATTGCAAAAATGACAATTTTTTTTTTTTTTTTTTGCCGAAAAAGTATCTTTACACTTTTTTCTCATAAAATAAAATTTCCTTTAGCAATATATAAAAATTTTACACTTTTGTGAAAAGTAACTTCTCAGAGATGACTCCAAGATGAAAAACAAGTTCAATAAATCAAAGGGTCAAGGTACACATCCTCCCGAATTTGTCCTATTTTATATGAAAGTTTTGATTTTAGGCCAAATTTTCTCAAATCCCCAAGCACGAATCGAATTAAAAAGTTTTTAGTCCAAATCTACGGGACTTTGGAGAAATGTGAATTCTATAGCTAAAAATTAAAAAAAATACATTTTTGGATTTCTCGCCATTTTTGGGGAATTGTGGGATTATGTAGCAAAAATCTTAAAGTGTTTTTTTACATTCTCATTTTATACGACAAAGAGTCCATTGATTTCCTTTGGAAGAAATCGCTGCAAGAGGTAGGAAGGCAAGAGGTGTAGAAAAGCAAGCGGGTTAACAAAAGTTGCACGTTTTCAATTTTATTTTAAAATTTTCTGATTTGTTGTTTTTTGTCAAACATAAAATATAAAATATTTATGGCATGTTTTTATTGGAGTTTTCTTTACAATATAATTGCAGATATGCTTAACAACACCAAATAGATCAATGATAATATTATCATTTTAGAGGAATTTATTGTCTTCTTTTAAACATAATGTATAATAAAGTATTTTTCTTTTTTTTAAATTTTACGCTTACTTTATGCTTTTAAATATGCGATAGTATCGATCACACTTGTTTTATAGACTTATTTAAAAATTTTCGAGACTTGATAGCCTGTTTCTCTCTTATGTCGCAACGATAAAACTGTATTTGTGGTTTTTTTCAATTACTTATATAGCGACAATGAGCCGAACCTGACAATTTGATGACGAAGACGTTAAGCTTGTCTTTCTTCATACAAATATTGGGATTTTCTTTATTGTCGATGATAAAGAACAAAACAATTGTCAGTACTGTGATCACTCTTTTCTTAGCTTTTTGACTTGTTGAATTTTCCTAATGTGAATACATAAGAGAAATTATACCTAACTGACAATTTGGCAAATCATTATAACCCTGCCCTAGGATTTGTATTCTCTCTTATTGGTAGTCCGATATTATATTTTGATTGGAAGTTGGGTATTTTTATCAAAATATAAACTGCAAAATATGAGAAAGTCACATATGTATGAAATAAAACCAGACTAGACCGGTCAAAAAAATAATTTGAACGGGAATAATTTCCTCGTGATGTACATAAGTTTTACTAGGTTGGCTGTTAATTTTTATCTCTGTTTTTTTGTTACGCATATGTACACACAGTTACTAAAGTATACATACGGCCGACCAATTTTGTTTTCTGTAGAAAATTACATTTCTTAATGTAATTTTTATATATTTTTAAATAATTTTGTCTTTATTTATGAATTTAACAACACTTTTTGTGTTATTTCTGCCAGTATTTACAAAATACAACCATGAAACACTTTAAATGCATTCCTGCAATGTTACAAAAGTATACATACGTAGTTTTTTTGATGTACCGTTATAAATGCCGCTAAGAATTTTATGAAAATATAATTTGTGTCATTAGTTGAAGTTGATTGGGTGAAATTAACACAATTTTTTTTTACATTTTCTTAACAATTAAGATAAAATAGTGAAAATGCCAAAAACAAAAGAGATTTCTGAAGATATTCGGAGATTGGTTGTTAAGTTAAAAAATGAAGGCAAATCATTGCAAAAAATAGGTGAAATATTAAATTTAAAAAAATCTACAGTGCAAACAATAATAAAAAATTTTGAAAAAAATGGAGATTATGCCAGTAAACCACGCTCTGGGCGTCCTTCTGTGCTCAGTGAGAGAATGCAAAGGACGATTATTAGATCAGTTAAAGAAAATCCGAAACAAAGTGCGGTCAAAATCAAACATCAAGTGGAGTCCTGTCATGGAATTAAAATTTGCACCCAAACAGTTCGTCGCTGCATTAAAAAAAATGGATACGTTAGTAGAGTTGCACGAAAAAAGCCTTTGCTCAGAGCCGTAAATATAACAAAACGCTTAGAGTATGCAAAAAAATATCAAAATATCCACATAAGCGATCCTACATTTTGGGAACGTGTTATATTTACTGACGAGTGTAAGTTTATGGTTTTCGGAGGAGATGGACGTGCCAAAGTTTGGAGAAAACCCACTACGGAATTCTTGCCTCAAAACGTTAATTCTACAGTTAAACATGGTGGAGGTTCTTTAATGGTCTGGGGGTGTATGGCCGCAGGTGGTGTTGGATGTCTAAGGTTTATTGAGGGAACTATGGATAAGACCATGTACATTGACATTTTGAAGGATAGCTACGTCCCCAGCGTGAAAAAACTAGGACTCGAGAGAAATGGCATATTTATGCAGGACAACGATCCTAAGCATTCCTCGAAGATAGTAAAGGAATGGTTGCTTTACAATGTTAAAACTCAATTAGAGCATCCACCACAATCGCCTGATTTAAATGTTATAGAACATTTATGGGATCACCTTAAACGAGCCGTTAAAAAAAGGAATGTAACGTCTATCCCTACATTGAAGCAGGCGTTGATCGAAGAATGGAATTTAATTTCAGCAGAAACGACCAAAAAATTAGCATTGTCAATGCCTGCTAGACTGTCAGCTGTTGTGGAAGCCAAAGGAGGCCACACAAGATATTAAAATGTAGATTTTAAAATATATTTTTAAATCCGTATGTATATTTAAGTAACTTTGTGATAAAGTGAAATTTAATATAATTGAAGTTTCCTAAGATATTGAATTGATTTTTTATGTTAATTTTGTGTTATTTTGTTTTTATTAATATAAGAAATAAATTTTTTTAATTTAAACCGTAAATTTTTCTCTTTTTTCATCAAACCATAGATATTACGCACCGTATGTATACTTTAGTAACTGTGTGTANNTATATATTTATATATATATATATTTTTTTTTTAAATTTAAACCGTAAATTTTTCTCTTTTTTCATATATTTTAGTAACTGTGTGTATGTATGTTAAGATATACTTAGTAAAGATGTTAATATTTTCTTTATTCTCTTTACTTTTAGATATCTTTATTCGGTAATATATCTTTGTATTATATGTTAATTGGCTTAAGATGGCTTTTTATATACTGTGAATATTTTAAATAAATAAAATGACAGAAAATACAAAACCCTTAACCCCGTCCAGACGTTAACATTTTTGTGTCCGCAATTGTCAAATTCTATCTCCCTTTTCAAAATGTTTCGTGTGGACCAATAAGAAGAAATCTATTCTGTTTCGAAAAGACAAACAAAAAATAAAAACAGAGAAAAAAACAAGATTTTTGTTTAAAAAAAAAAAAAAAAAAAAAGACAAATGGAAATTAACATTTCTCATGTACGTTTTCTCCACCCCTCAACAGAAATTTGGAGATAACATTTTGTTCCCGTTATTCTACCGACGTTATTTCTTATGTTGGGAATTAAATTTCTTTGTGAAGACGTAGAGTTAAATTTGACTTATGTTAGGATAGCGTAACTAAGGCCGGGTTAGTTGGTTCCTTATGTGATGTTGATGTCCCGTTTATTGACGGGAAGATGAAGAATTTTGTGCAATTATTCAAACTCAGAGTTACCATAAATTCTTTATTTGAAAAGGCCAAAAAGCAAATCTTTTTAATTCTTTCTATTTATACTATGATACATAGTATAATTAAAAAGTATACAGTTGTTTAAAAATTTTTCCATTGTAATACCTCGCGGAACAAGATGTGCAAGTATTTATAATTATGCTATGTGCGAGTATTTTATAATTATGCTATGTGTTAGGAAATACAAACTTCCTTGTATTCTTCATTACGGAAATTTATTTTCCGCTCTCCAGAGATTTTTGAAGCACTCAGACGATGGCTCACATACTCGTGAAGACCACATAAACATAAAATATTTTACATTAACACATACATCATGTTGATGGTATATAAATTTTTCCATTGTTTAAAGATTTTTATATTTCTGTATTCTGATATTTACACTTGACTTGATTTTTTGGCTCGACTTTCTTTTGTAATTCGAGAGTAAGTCCTGAGGTATTTGAAGTACATTTTTTTTAAATATCCTGCCATTTGCTATATATTTCAAAATAACATACTGAAAGAATTTTTGCATTATCTGAATGCGCATAGACGTGAAAAATATTCAAAGTCAGCACTTTGAAAATGGATATTTTTTACAAAAATATAGTACAATTCTTTCACTTTTAACTCAATGTTCCGTTTAAGAAAAAAATGCACTTTTACAGGACTATGGGTACAGGCTTTCCATTACCCCTACTTAACGGTTTTACTTTTAGTCCCACAATTAGGAATCCCCAAATTGTTATTCCCAGAATTATTAGAACTTTTTATGAACGATCGTTTTTAATCCGTGTAGCTCGTGTTTTAGAGGCAAAAAAGACAGTTTTGCATTATGGTTGGGGAACCATTAGAAGAATTAAAACTTAATAATAATTGTAATTTGAATTGTTAAAAGTATTATATATATTTTATGCTCAGGCATTAGTACTAAGTAATATGTGTTTAATGGTCTTAAAGCCTTTATATTACTTGTATGAATAAAATAAAAAATATTCAATGAGTACTAAAAACTTTAAATTTCTATGCTCTGTAAATTAAATTGAGGTGAAATTTTCCAAATTTTAAAGATACCAGGCAATAAATTATATATTATTTTTGTATCACTTCTCAGCAGTTTATTTGGTGGCGAATAACCCGCCTATTGCTCTCCATCTGTCACCAATGAGTACAATTGCCACCATAGACTGCATGTTGTCTTTTTGGTGGTGGTTTCATAAAAAAAGTACAAAATTAAGTTTGCTTTAATGCAAGTTTACTAGAATGCAAATTTGTATTGTAAGGTGCAGTAAAAAATCTCTATTGTATATCTAACCTTAATTCAAAAAAAGAAAAAAAATCTCTATTAATTTATTAACAATATTTTTCTTAATTATGTAGCTAATTAATATATGTATTGTAGCATAATTTTCTACCTAAATTTTTAATCCCCCCTTTAATGTCAAATGCTAATATGTTGAAAAATAAAATTAAATGAATTTTGTATATCATAATGTTTTGTGACTATGTTAACATAATATGAAGTCGTAATCGAGTCACAAGTATAATTTTTAGTATAACTTTTAGTCACGATAAAATTGTGACTTTTTTAAAACATTTTCTATGAATTCTATGATAGTTGAAATACAAATGGAGATTTCTAAAATACAGAATTAAGAATTTTCTAAACTACAAATATAAAATTCTAATTTACCAACAGACATTTCTGAATTATAATTAGAAACTTGTGAAGCATAATTAGAAATTTCTGAAAGTTAATTAGAATTTTCCAAAATATAAATGGAAATTTCTCAAATATAATTAGAAACTTCTAAAATACAACTGGAAATTTTAAATATTGCAAATTTCCCAAGGTAACTGAAGATCCCAATGGTTTGAATTACATACATACGTTCTAATAAATTAAGTTTAATTCCAAATTTTTGACAAATGCAATGTAAAAATTTAAAAACCAATATCAACACCCTAAGCTTATTTTTTTTCTTTGTAATTAATTAAAAACATTCTTACCATCCGTGTCTAATAATAAATTATCCAATTTTAAATCGCGATAAATAATTTTATTTTCATGCAAATACTGTAAACCAAGAACTACACAGGCCGCATAAAAAACAGCACGTGGTTCTGTAAAAACATCCGTATGAATGTGCATCATTAAATCACCACCGGCAGCATATTCCATAACAAAGCAGACATGTTGCTACATAAAATATATTCACAAATATTAAAAGCCTTTTAATAAAATAAAATTATTATAAATACCTCTGTTTGGAAACAGGCATACAAATTAACTAAAAATGGATGACGCATGGCATTGGCCACCTCGAAAATACGTTTCTCACTCAACAGTGATTCGACTTCATCTCTAGCTATTATGTCACCCTTTTTCAAGGCTTTTATTGCATAATATTGGTTATTGGTGCGCAGCTGACATAATATCACTTTACCGAAATGACCACGACCCAAAACACTTAGCATGCGGAAATTATCCATTGAAAGGACACCAGGCGAGCCCAAATGCGATTGTGATTGACGTCTTGATTCATAGGCCGAATCGCGATATTGTAATCCTCGGGCAACATTTCGTCGAGTATTTTGTTGACTTGCTGCAGCATTTTGTAATTCAAATTGATTTTGATATATTGGTTGCTGTTGTTGCTGTTGCTGCTGCTGTTGCTGATACGAAGATGCCGATGTTGGCTGTAATTGTTGATGATGGTAATTTTGACGCTGAGCTGGTTGGGGAAATTGTGGTGCCGAAGCCTCACTCGCCGATACATGACCCCCATAAATAATCGGTGTTGGTGGTTCTTGTATAATAGGAGATGACTGTTGAGATTGTTGCAAAAAGTGTTGTTGCTGCTGTAAATTGTTGTTGCTTATAGAAACGTTGCTAAATTGTGGTATAACCTAATTGATTTGATTGCAAATTAAATATTAGTATTTTTTTATTAAAATATAAAAATGTAATTAATATTATAAACGTTTCTTTGTACAGAGATACTTGTGCAAAATGGTTTAAGGCAAACAAATACACATAAATACTTTCATATTTAAGACTTATTACTGTTTTTATTTATTTTTTTTATGTATATTAACAGAATACTAAATTGAAATATTTCTAAATTTAAATAATACATATTTTTTCGAAGAATGTCTAAGGTAAAGAAAATTTGATCGAACCGGCTTTATTGACCGGTTTTTGAAAAATGTTCGTTTGGATTTTTTTTTTTTATGTTAGATTTTTTTTTATCTTTAGAAATGTTACCTAAAAAAAGTAATATATTTTCAAAATTTTCTTTTATTTTACAATTACATCATAATCAGTATAAAAAATACAAAAATATTTGTCATAATTTGTAGTGAAACATGGATAGAATTACTAATAGACTTTAATCATCTATTTTTCTTTCATATTGGTTCCACCATATGAACAATAAATCAATAAAAATTCATATGTTAAAAGTGGAAAATATTATATAAGAAACCTTATGATTAAATGAAAAAAGTACATGTGAATAAAATATAAATTAAATAAATGAAAAATACAAATATTTTTAATTAAATCCAAAAATTACATTTTTACGTATACAAAAGATAAAAAAAAAAAAAAATACATGAAATAAAATACGTCCTTGCATTAATATATATGTATGTTTGCACTAAATTTCATTAAGATTTTCAAAATTTATATCTGTAAAGGAAATAATTTTGCGTAGAATGCAATACTTTAAAGTGGAGTTGGGGATGTGTGTTAAAATTATTAATACAAATGCATAATATACGAATCACATATAGTGGTGATTGATAAAGAAACTTATTCTGGACGTTAATATTCACCACTTAAAAAGAACAATAGCAATCATAATAACTACTTCAAAAAAAGTGAAAATAATTGAATTTTTAGCGAAAAAAAAGGTTAATAAATTCTAAGAAAATTAAAATTTTACAAATTTTCAAGAATTAATAAAAATGTTTGTCAAAAAAAAAAAAAAAGGAATAAAAATAGTTTTAAGTATTAAGAAGTACTTTAAAAGAAATGAACAAGAAGTAAAAAAGAAGAACATCCTACCAATGATAACCATATGTTAAAAAAGTACTTCTTTCAAATGACAACACAATGACAATTCATGACTTTTTCACTTCCTTTTTTGGTGTTTAATTCTAGTTTCAATGTTAACAGAAAATCATGATTTGTTTGTAAATTTCAAATATTTGTTGTGATTAAATTATTTAACTACTACGGGACGAAGCAATATGCTGTTTTCCAAAATTCGAAACCCGGTTTTCTTAAAAACCCGAATAGTCGATGTTCCTATAAAATACGTTAGAATCATCTTGAATTTTTGATGATAGAATTGTAAGAAATGTAATTCAATTTTCGTAGTTTTAGTTTGTGCTTAAAATATTTCAAATAATTTTTTAATCAAATCAAATTTTTTAATCAGAGAAAACATAACAGTTAGAGTTCTCAAATTTTGTCGGAGCCACTTTGGTATCAATATTAATATTTAAGAAAAATATGATACCGAACGGACTAGAAGTACGGGCATGGTACTTCCATATGAATACAAACTGCAAAAATTAAATATATCTTGGAATCTATTGAGTTTGGGAATACTCGAATTCTGCACAAAGAATTTGACATCATAAAAACATTTTTCTAATAAATTAAGAATTTTTAAAAAAAATTATATTGTTTTAATTACAAAGATAAATAATATTATCCTTTAATCCTTAAATTACCATTATTTCATTCCAACGGCGACGAAAGCACAACGCTATAGCTAGTATATATATAAAGAAAAATTAAATAATACCAATTAAATAATAGTTATTAAATATCCAGCGTTTTAAATATTGGAGCAAAATCAATTAAAAAATAATTAATATAAGCGGAATTTCATAATTGAAATCGATATTTACTTTTTTCAGTTTTTTTTTTTTGCAAATTTTTCATTTTTCATAAAATCTCATCATTTTTTTTACTTTAAAAAACTAAAAATAGCTTTTATTAACAACATTTTGAGTCCCGAAGTCGTTGCAATTAAAATACTTAGAAAATGTTATATAGAATTTATCTAATCTTTTGTGTTACTATGCAGTATATATATATATATATATATATATATATATATATATATATATATATATATATATATATATATATATATATATATATATTTACTAAAAACATTCCTATGTAGAATATGAAATATTAGCGTTTTAAAATATTATTTTACAATACATTTATTTAATTTTAGTCTTAAATTTCTTTACCAAAATAAAATACTTTGGAGAATTTTTTTTATTGTGGTGAGAATAATGATGTACACTTTTTATTTCAGGTTTCATTACCTTTACTTCTTCTTCTATCGTTTTTGGCTCATCTTCTATATTGGCAATAAAATACTCAACTGTACTAGTAAATGTTGTTGCCTGTTTCGATGGCGAATCTAGTGATGATGTTGTGTTTTCTAATTCCGTTAAATCTGTTTTAGTATAGTCGTACTTTGTGTCCAAATCTGAGCTTGAATTTATAGTAGAAATCATGTCCAAGTGTAGAGGTATAGTGGGTTCAATTGTTATATGAACAAGATTAATGTGAGCCTGAAAGATTATTACATTCTTAATACTATTAATAACAGTACATCTGTGTTTTATGTAATACATATACATATAATATAAACCCACTTTATGAAATTGTGAAGTTATTAAACATAAATTTTTTAAAGAAACATATATGTATGTATATGAATGACAGACAGACAGACAGACAGACAGACAGACAGACAGACAGACAGACAGACAGACAAATGGTGGAATAAGAGACAATTAAACAAAAATGTGTATAAAATATTTAAGTGGACATAAAATACAAATATTTTTGCACCGATCCGGTACTAAGAAGATTCATAAATACTGGATCAGAGTTATTTATGGGAAAAATATGAACTGTGTTAATAAAAGTTAAATTAAATTAATCATCACCTGACAGCAAAATTTAAAATTTTTGTACAAAATAAAAAAAATAACTCAACAAATTCAATATGTTTTATACTTATTTCAATTTCAATTTATCAGGCATGTCACAGATATTATTCGTTATTTTCATAAATTCAATTTGGTAATTCTTAATTACTTAAATATTGAAAAAGAAAAGAATGTATGTTTCAAATTAAATTTAAACATTTTGTGGTTTCACTTAACAAATATATGCTTCTTGTCTCGAATTTGTGTTCTGTGACAAACATATGTATGTATCTGTTATATTTCCTGTTATATAAAAATTATTATATTATTAAAGAACACCTTACATTTTTATTCCAATTATGATTATTAATCTGGGTACATTTACAGAGCGGAACAGTTACAAAAACAAAATTTATTGTATGAGTTTGCCTGACATTGATTTGGTTTCATAAGTGCTCAAATGCTGTTAATATAAAACTGTAATATGATGTAATTTTAATGTAATTAATTATTAATAGTTTCTTAAATTCGTATATGGTTTCGAATAGAAATATTTTAAAAATTCCGCATGTTTAACATATTCCGATTATATCTTGAAAAATGAAACATTTTGCAAACAAAACTAATAAGTTTGAGAGTTTCAAAAAGTTAAAAGCGTAAGATTTTCAGTTTCAAATTTATTAAACATTGAGAATTTAATATGTTATTGAATCTATAGTGCAACAGTTAGTTGTCCAAATAATGTTAGTATGTTAAAAATTATGATAACAATATAATAGATTAAATGCAATAGATAATAAGTGTATATATATCGTGTAATATATGCACATACATACATCCATACATATAAATTAGGGTACACAAATATAACACACATACACAAATATTAAAATAAAATAATAATAATAACAATTTTATATAAAAAAAAAAGAACAAAAACAGTAATATTAAAATTATTATTATTTTTTTGTAGTAAATTATTCTAAACAACAAAAAGCTAAATTAAAACGAAAAGAAAAAATAATAATAATTTAAATTATCTACATTAAAGTCGCGGCAATTATGTACATTAAAGTCGCGGCAGAAAAAAATATAGCTCCCTTCAATCCCTGAAAATTAATATGGGTTCTTTGTAAAATTAATTAATTACATGAAATTATATGACAGATCTTTGAAACATTAATAGTAAAAATTCTTAATATTTATCATTAGATTATATTCTTCTCATAAACATTTTAAAGACCTCTAATTGTAAAAAAATTAAATAAAATAAAAAATACGTAAATAATTATTTTAAAACTTCTTATCATTTTCGCGCAATGATTTTACTTTTAATTGAATTCTATTAAAGTTGGAATACTTTGGACATTTTCCATCATAAATTGTATTTAATTTATTTATTATATATCGTCCATTCCATGATAGATTTATAAAAATTGGCAATTTTTTTTTAATTTAATGTCTTCCGTCTTTGCTAATATTTGGCATTCGCTTACGCTATGGAGCCATATTACTATCTCCATTTTTCTTTATATATATATATATATATATATATATATATATATATATATAAATAATATATATAATATATATTATTACTATATATATATATATAATATATATATAATATATATATAAATATATATATATATAATATATATATATATTAATATAATATATATATATATATATATATATATATATATATATATATATATAACTATATATAATATTAAATATATAAAATATATATTCGGTTGCCAGGAAAGAATATTTTGAATTAAAAAAGTATATATACACTTTAATTTTCAAATATGCCCTTTCAGAGTGGCAACCGAAACTCCTTAAAAGTAATTTTAAACAATCAAATATTCAAAACAATATTCACTTAATATTCAATCCACTTGTAGAAAGGTGTGCCATCGAAGATTGGAAGCAGTAGATAAAACAAAAGGGTTATCCAACAAAATATTGAAAAATTATAATGTTGCGATTACTATGAGTTATCTAAAATTAAGTGGGCTAATTAGTTGTTCATGTGAATTTGGATCTTTTTATGAAAAAAATTTCTTTTTTTGCAATGAAATTTTAAATGTTTCGTAATAATTAGATTATAGTATGCAAAACATAACCCTGCAATAAATATCTTTTAAAAGTTTGTGTATTAAAAGAAAATAAATACTTTAAAATATTACTTAAGGGTGGGCTAATTACATGACCGATACTGTATATGTGTATAAATTTTTTATTTTTAATTCATTTTGGTTATCATCTTTTCGTAATATGTAATTTAACTAAACGTCAGATATTGTTAAATTCATTCTATAAATCCCAAATATTTTTCTTTCTAAAGATGCATTCAATTTTCGGATGCATTTTAAAGAAATTTCTATCCTTTTGATTTTAAATATTTTTGCTCACTATTGAAGACAAAAAACATTAGTATTTAATCTGGGACAAATAGTTTTAAAACACAAATAACAAATCATGAAATATTTTTTAAATAAACTCACAAAATATAAAAAATTGAAAATTTTATGTTTGTTGCAAAAAATTAAAAAAAAAAAAAAAAAAACTTTTTTTTTTGTTTTTTGAAAATAGTGGACCATTTTGTCCCAAAACAGAATATTTTTTTTTTTTTTATATATAGAGGTAGAAAAAAATTGAAAAGGTAGAAATTTTTCAAAAATGCATTTGCGTTATGAATGCATTTTTGCATGATATTATTTGTAAATTGCTACGTTTATAGTGAACATATTCATCTTATATACGTCACCGAAAATGCAAAATAACGTAACATCAAAATTTTCAAATTTCGGTTTTTTGATGAAATATAGTTTATTTTTCACAAATTTTCAGATTTGCAGTTCAAAAAAATTATTATTTTAACTAGTGTAATGATTTTCACACTTGTTAAAAAAAAATAAATAAATAAATAAATAAATAAATAAATAAATAAATAAATAAATAAATAAAAACTAGTTTTTTTTTTTTAAATTTATATTGCAAATTAATAAAAGTATATCTCTTAAAATGTTGGAGTAAATGTTTTTATTACAATTTTTACTCAAATTTGTATTGATGTTACGTTCTTTTGACTTCACAAAATTGAAATCTTGAAAAACGTAAACCACATATGTAGCTTGAAAAATATTTTATTTTTTCCATTTCCGTGACGATATGCAATTTAAATCATTAAAATCCTTTAAAAACCTTTAGAGATATTGAAGTTTAAAGTTACAAACTTTTGCGATTTTGATAAAATTGATATATTTATTAAATGGATCCATAAAGTATAGTGTTGCCGAAATGGGACAATTTTAAATTCCTTGGATAATTTCACAAATTTGTAAGTGTTTTTATTATTTTTTTAACACATTTCCGACCGCTGTTGCGTTTTTGCATCAGTGATTTTAACATCGCCTAATTAATTAATTATAAAATTAATAATATTTTTTTACAGTTATTATTAGATTTATATGTTATCTTAAAAATGAGGGAAAATTTTGAATTTTTATATACATAGGCTGTCTAAAAGGTCCAAAAATGATGAAATTTCTGGAATTTTCCACGCTTTGTCGTACGAAATGAATACTATTTAGACCTTCAAGTCATCTTAATTTGTTATCACAATCACAAAAATAAACTATGTGCTAAATTTCGTAGTTATCTCACGGATCGGGTAATGAACGCGTTGATAATTATGAGCATTAAGTTGTATGAGAAGACAAAAAGACCACAAAAAAGAGTTGTGTGGAAAAGAAATCCTGTAGTGAACAACCACACTGTTACAAGACAACGACTTTTTTAGTTCTTTTTCAGTGCTCTTTTTTTTTTTTTTTTTTTTTTTGCTAGATATTATAGTTTAGAATGATCACAAGAGCTAAGAACACAAATGGAATGTACTTTTGATATTTGTTTATTAATTTTTTTAATTTTGGATAATTTAAATGCTATGGTTGTGTAATATGAACTATCGACACCGGCAACACTGATAAAGTATGCGTATGCAAAATCGGAAGACAGAAAATTCTCTTGTGGAATTGGCGATACATATTTTTTCACATTTACAGTGATGTCCCAAATTATAGTAGTGGCATTATTGGTTAAAAAAATATGTATATTAAAAGAAACCATTAAATAATCATTAAATTGAAATTATATTTTTTACAATATTTGCTCAAGGAAAAACTCCCATGTAATTTTATTGATTAGTAAGTATAAAAAATAAACGAAATTCAAACTAAATAAAATATTATACAAACGTGGCAAACGTTAAATAGACCTGCTCTTAATATTAGTTTAGTAATACCCAAAATAGTTAATGTAAAACTTATAGAAAAATTTCTGACTAGAATTTTGAAGTAAAAAAAAGTGGTTTAAAGTTCATTAGAACATAAAAAGTTCATTAGAACATAAAAATCTACTTTAAGTTTTAATTTAACACAAATCAAAATTAATTTAGAGATCCATTTACATAATGACATTGAAATTGAAGGAAAAAATCATAAACCTTAATTTGTGATCACTATTGAGATTTTAGACAAAAGGACGTTAATCTGTGATCACTAGAATTTCGTATCAAAAATCGATGTTTTTATGATAAAACTTAATTGGCCATAAATCGCTTAATATTGAGATTTGAGACAAAAGGACCTTAATCTGTGATCACTAGAGTTTCATATCAAAAATCTATATTTTTATGGCAAAACTTAAATTGGACATAAGTCGCTTAATATTGAGTTTTTCGACAAAAGGACGTTAATCTGTGATCACTAGGGTTTCATATCAAAAATTGATATTTTTATGACAAAACTTAAATTGGCCATAAGTCGCTTAATATTGAGTTTTTCGACAAAAGGACGTTAATCTGTGATCACTAGGGTTTCATATCAAAAATTCATATTTTTATGACAAAACTTAAATTGGCATAAGTCGCTTAATATTGAGACTTTTGACAAAGGATTTTATTGCGAATCACTTGTGTGTTCATATCAAAAAAATCTATATTTTTTTTGCAAAAATTTTTAAATTTGGCCTTAAGTCGCTTAATATTGAGATTTTAGACAAAAGGACAGTTCTACTTTGTATCAACACATGACAAGTTTAATAATTACATTATTTAACATTAGTTATAGATTTTGCATAATATTTTTCTTTTTTTTTTTTTTTTTTTTTTTAATTTTACGGGGTTATTAAAAAAAAAAAAAAAAAAAAAAAAAAAAAAAAAAAAAAAAAGAAAAGAAAATTATAGCTTCGAACCTCTACTTGGAAACCATCGCCAACGCCTATACTATAGTGATGACAAATGCTGTTGTCTTCATCTTCTGGATATTCAACTATGGGGGCTGGGGAAGGGGGCATTTCAATAATAGGACTACTCATATCATGACTCTGATCACCACCCATTAGAACAACAGGTGGCATTGTTAGCACAGGCCGATGATAGTATTCATTCTTCATAATATAAGGATTGGTGACAGCTGTAGGTGTTGTTGTTGTCAGATGCTGTTGTTGCTGTTGTTGGGGCTGTTGGATATTCAATTTAGGTTTGTTTTGAGAAGCACTTCTCATAACAGTAGTACGTTCATTGTTGTTAATATTATTGTTAGCAATGTTTGTTATCTGATTTTGATTTATTTGTGTGGCAATAGTTGGGGAAAATGAAGCAACAGTTGATGAAGAACATAATGATGATGTTGATTGTATTGGTGGTGGTATTGAAGGACTACTTTCTGGAACTGGGGAAACATAGGATTCTGACGCAGCGCCCGATGACGATGACTTATGATATGTAAACAAGGGCATTTGTGGCTGTTGAGTTGGTAAAACATTTTGATAGTGTATAACTTGATGTTTAGTTGAAGCAATATATGATTGTGGCAACAATTGTTGTTGCGTAGGCTTTTGAATTGTCTGTTGCGATTGCGGCTTTTGCTGATGTTGTGGCAGTAGTTGATGGCGTTCTTGGGGACGCTGTAAAGTATTAGGTTGCGAATCCAATTGATTTAAAAAGTCAAACTCACTCAATACACTTTGTAACTGTTGTTTTGTGTGGCGACAATTATAAACGGACAAAAAATTTCAAATTGTATGTAGGTAGTGAATATATTTAGTATATAATAAAGGATCAAGTAAGAAGAAAATATATGATAAAAAAAAGCATAACATAAAGTACAAAAATATTGCAAAAAAAAAAAAAAAAAAAAATAATAATAATAAATAACATAACTAAACGATAGATAAATAAATATTAAGCAGAAAAAGAAAAGCATGTAAAATATTTAAATAAATACCACACATACTAGAGCATACATATATATGTATGAAAGTATGTATACACTATAATATTTATGTACATTAGACCGATTCGCGACAAATGTTTCTCTATTTAGGTCCAGAAACAAACTTCTAACATACTTATCATTGCGAAAAAAAAAATTAATTATGTTCCTAATATATATTAAACTTTAATTAATATTAATATAGTATTTAATAACAATCGGACCCTTATTTTCTGTATATTAAGGCAGGTCTAATGAACATGAAAATATATTTTTACTAAGTTTTCAATAATTTTACCACCTCTACCACAACACCGAATTTTAAATATCGATCAATTAAATAAACGCTAAACTCTGTACTATATTTGGGGGATCTGGTAAAATAATATAAGTACAATGTTGTATTATGTACAATAAATATATATACATACATAGGTAATAATTAGGGTGGACCAAAATTACTTTTTGCGAACAATATTTAAACGTACCTAAAATTAGATTACACTTGCCAAATTTTAACGAATGTTTTAGAGATCTAGTGCTGAGGAACTAATCATTTCTGATAACAAATTATAATAAAAACAAAAAACAAACAAAAAAGAGTATTTGAAAAATTTAATTGAATTTAATAAGTGGCCTGTAAGAATAATAAAAATAAAGGTTTTGAAACCGATCCATAATGCGTCTTTAGCACTATGAACTGTTATGAAACTATTATGAACTAGTCTGGAACAGTTCCATGGAATGGGTCCAGTACCCTAGCTAAAATTTCTAAAGAACTAGAGGTGACAATTTCGAAAAAAATCATTATTCAGACTATTTTCATGAGTTCTGCAACTAGTTGTGGAACTAATATGCATTTTTCCTGGGTATCCACATTTTTTTTTTTGTTTTTATTAACGATTTTAATCGTTATCGTTTAATGTATATATTATAAATTTTTATGAGAATAATTTTTTGTAAGATTTCTTCTGGAATCATCAACATAAATGGGCGTGCAGCAAACATCCTCTTCCAATCATTGTAGAAAGTTGAAATTGTGTAAATATATTCTAAATGACATGTCCTTTCATAATTTTAGATACGTTTAAGAATTCTGTACACTTTGGTTATAATCATGCAATGTTGAACCACACTAATGATGATCCTAATTGGAGTGTTCTAAAATATTAACAATTTTAAGAAGAATTATATTACATAAAACAAAAGTGATATATTTTTTATCACGATATTTTGCTTTCTGTTATTTTTATAAAAATTTATTTTTATAAAACATGTATATGTAATGACATCAATTTTAAAATGACACATTTATTCTTTGAAAGAAATCGAAGAAATCACTCCATATTATATACGACGACTACTACTTTTGATGCTAGTGAATTCTATTGATGATATGCTTTTTATGTTTAATGCAGACTAAGTGGATAGCGGGAGAGTATATGGAATGTTAGAAGCACATGCGTTGTTAGTTAGTTATATAAGATAAAATTAAAACAAAAACTTACCTCTTGATCCAATTTAGGCGGCAATGAAGCCGGAATTTGTGGCGGTAGTACATCAGTTGGTGTATTCTGTTTAGAGTTACTTGTTGGTGGTTTTGGTATGGGATTGGGTTGTGTATGTTTACCCACTATATTCAAATGTAGATTATTGTTAACAGCAGCTGTGCTTTGTAGTATCTGGGGTTGTTGTTGCTGTGGTTGAGGCGATACAATTTCAGGTGGTAAAACTGCTATACCTTGCATAGAAAGAGGACGTTTGCCACTTAGACCAGAAACGGCTGGATCGGGAATTTCGCCCGGCGTTTCAACATGTTCAATAATGGGCGCTTCCGGATCGCATTGCATATTTTGAGCTTGTACACCAGGGGAATAGGGTTCGGGTTCTTGGTTTATAGTGCCCGAAGAAGGAGTACGTGATATAGGCGATTCGCTGTCTCTGGTAGAAGTGGAAATCTTTCCTCCCACCAGATTAGAATTAGAGGGAGCATTGCGTTTGAGCAAACGACCCCATGTAGCAACATTTATATTCATTTGTTTTGCACGTGGTATGTTTTTAACTTGCTGTTTATTGAATATCATACGTTGACGTTGTAATTTGGGCTTTTGTGAAATCATGGGATTGAGGAATTTTATTTCGGCAAATAATAGACCTTGAGGTTCTAATTGCAAAGCCATACCGTGCCGTACATCATCGATAAACTCTTCTAGACGTAAAAATTTAACAGCACACAAAGAACGCCAGTCACGCCAGTAAACACCGATTTCCAGTTCACGTGAACGATCTAGATCGATGGAGAACCTTTGATCCCATGCTTGCTGCGAACAAGGCTTCCAAGATGTCTGAGCCACAGTCATATTGTCCAATTTAATAACGGCCATTATTTCTGAAGATGTTTCATCTTTAACCGAATAGCTTTTGGAACTGCTGCGCGATGTAACACCTTTAACAAAACTCCGCAAATCTCCGGGACTAGAATTGTTGTCTTTATCGCGACGTGACCTACCAGGCACGTCTTCCAACAAGCCTTGACAACCCATTAAACGTACCTCTAGCTTGCCAGTAACACTGGCACATCGACCCAAAGTTGATACCTGCTGATACGGTTTACCGCCTAAAAGACCGCCATGAAACGGCTGCAAAGATGTATAATTAAATGGTACAGGGGAGGAAGCTTGTTGAACCGATTGCAATTCACATTTAAGCTGTTGAGCTGCTGATGAATCAGCTGGTAGTTCCAGACGTCTCAAATCCAAAGAATGACGTAAGAGATCCAACTTTCGGGAAGATTCCGATAAACGTACATGGGCCTTTATATTAAATAAAAAAAAAAATATATATATATATTTAACAAAAAGGTCTTAAAAAATTATTGGATTTTTCCCATTTGCTTTACTCTTGGTGCCTTTCTAATAATATGTGTCCATATAAAATACAGTAAGAAAATCATTAAGGACTACTCTTCTTAGCTTTTCTGTTCGTTTTAGATTGAGTTTAACAAAGAATTGTGATACATTTCAGAATCTTCGGTAATATCCACATCACTCGAATTCTTAAGTACAAAAGTACTTTTGTTTAATTTTTTGTTGAATATTCAAACAAATTCATGTTTGCTGCAAATTTCCAGAATTTATGAATAAATTTTTCAAATAATACTATGACTTTAATGACAGTCTTTAATGAATGTCTTTAACTCGAAATCTATTAACAATTGTTTTGCACATTAATATATCCCAATAGTATTTTCAGGCATCACAAAACTTTTTCGTTTTGAAAAATTATTCGATCAATCGTTAAAATTCGAATAATTCTTATTCGAATGACAACCCTATTACTTACCTATGTATTACTCTGTTAAAAGTTTTAATGAAATATTTCAGGCCTCGTATAATTAAATTTCTAAACATTTTATTTTTGTTAGTATTACAACTTTTTACTAGTACTTTTCAAAATCTTAATCTAAATCATTTAATTGTTAGGTTAAGGATACAAAAATTTTGTTTTGTAAATGCATTACAAACAAATTAATTAATTGGCAGTATTTTTTTTTTTTGTAAACGCAGTTTAATCATGAAGGTCTTTTTAAAACTGGCATTTCTCCTAGTGAAAAAACACGTCCACGTATTTGAAAACGTTCTGCCAGCCATCTTTGACAACTTTCACAAGAACAATTGGGATTTTTGGTGGGACCAACGTGATGACCAGGTTTACGAGCAGCTACTACTTTTCCAAACATCTTTGCCTTGTCAAGATATTCAGAGGAATAACCTACAAGTGTCTGTGAGGAAGTCTCACTGATAGCTGGACTAGGACGATTAAGCATATCGAAACGTCTAGAGGGGGTGGGAGTTGTTACTGGAAAAGTAGTGGAACTAGTTGTACTGGGTGGTGCTTCACTACCACAACGTTGAAAATTTAAATTGTAAGCAGTTTGCATTTGAGAAGGTAAAATAGGTTGGGGTGATGTTTGTCTACTTAAATCTGATGGTGTTAATACTGGTGTACCAGATGCAGATAAATTATCACGCGTCTCGCTTTTCCANNTAACAATTTGTTTGTTAGTGCAATACATATTTTATTTTTGTTGGTCGGTTATTGTTGATATTTTTTTGGTGGTTTGTTGTTTTATGTTGTTTTTGTGGGGATAAAATATTTTCATTATGAAGTTGCGCTTTATGATCTAAATGAGGTCCAAAAAATTGCAGGAAACCCGGTTTATTGCGAGGAAAATGCGAAGTTTGTTGGAATTTATAATCAGTTACATCAACACAAGCATTAGGAGGTACTGGTGATGATCGATGAAATTTATCATTCGAATAATAGGAACTATAATCGGTTTCAGATGTTAAAGTATCTTGTTGAGGTACTACCGAAATACTTGGTGACTTTCTTTGGCCAGCTGTTACCTCGGAAATGCTTTGTAAATTACTACTTGCTGGTTGATTTGATTTCAATTCATCTTCATTCGAATGGCTGCGGGACCACAAACGTTCCATTTGTCGTATCCTTAAACGATCTAAAGCATTTTCGTACTCAAAACTATCCGATTTTGTTAAAGAATACGAAAGATCTTCATCCTTTTCGTCTGCTTCAGCTACTTCATGTCCAGCCAAAGCACTTGATATACTGCTGCATGTGTTGTCGCGCACCGTTGATCTGGATGAGTTAGGATAGCCTAAGCTCAAAGTGTCGTCTGATGACTGACGTAAATATTTTTGTCGTAAATTTTGTAATTTAACTGCTCTTTGATCTCCAACGTGTTTACGAAATAGTATTTGCTTTGATTCATGTATCTCTTCGGCAGTACTAGACTTTGTTATGCTATGTCCAATATTAATATTTTTACAGTTTTCCGTTAATAGATTTGGACACTCTGAAACATTCGATTCCAATAAGCGCCGCGGCAAAGATGGTCCCGTAATACGCTGGTGCCGTAAACGCATTTGCTCGTTCTCCAAAACGGTTTGAAATGTTGAATTTGATTCTTGATCAAGTCTTTCAATTCTTTCGTCCTCCGAATCCGAACTTGATTCGGCATCGGCTTGATCATCATCTTCGGAACCGGTACAATAAACATCGATATGCACAGTACGCGGTTTCTTTTGGGTTTCTGTAGGGCTAGATTTTCCTTCGCCCACCTTTGACCCCTTAACACGTGGTAATGAAGATGATTTTGACGTTTGTATAGGTGAAGGGTAATAAGAAGGCTAAATTAAGAAAATTAAGGGTGTAGGACTTTTTGAAAATTTATTTTAAATTAGTTAAATAAGTTTACCATATTAGAATTGTCCTCACTGACACGTCCTCTAAAACCTGGCTGCTGTAGTAAATCATCCACTGTTGCTCTTCGATAATCATATGACCTTTGCGAGTCTCTTCTTTCCAAAGGACTTCGTTTGCGCACATGTTGAACAAAATATTTTATTTCTGTATCACTTGTTTGGCAAACGGCATCACGAAAATTTAAATGTTTACCGCCTATTTCAGAGCCTGAAATCGCCTGATCGTAAAACTGTTATCAAATTTAATATTTTTACGATTGTTAAATTTATCAAAAAAAAAAAAAAAAAACACCTAAAAGAGTCGAAATCATTTATTCGTTTTGTTTAGTTAAAATGTTACTAAAATCATAAGCTTTAATTAATGATTTCTATGATAATATAAATTACTAGGTGTTTTCCTTTCAATACACGTAAAAAATACCTTTTCGGGTTGCACAGTATAACTAGCAGTGGTGTTGAATACAAATGGTTTTTCTGGATTTTCAACGGACTCACTCTCCGCGACTTGTTGCATATCAGTGGGCGATAAAAAATCTGCTACAGCAGTAACTATGATATTGCAAGTACTTCGACATCTTGTACCATAAAAGTCCGCTACTGAGTCCTTGACTTCCATTATCAAAGAACCCGGCTTTTGTTTATTTGAAGT
>MINK01188056.1:278-13757 GCA_001735545.1 Phormia regina
CTTGTTTTGTTCTTTACTAGTTAATAAAAAAATGTACTATTAGATCTCTATGATTTTTTCTTTTTTTTTTTTTGGCTGAATGGCAAAATCCGTAATTGCTTTATATTTTGTTTTTTTTTATCTTATATTAAATTAAATGATTGAATTGTATTAAACTGACAAATAAAATATTATATTCTTAATATAGATGCCATAATTAAAAAAAAGCATATCATGATGATCACCAGTTGTAGTCTTGATATAATTTTATAAAGAATAAAATTTAAATATTTTATATGTTTATAAATACTTACGAATATAATACTCTTGGTTTTTTAATTCACTGTATTTTTCGAAACTCTCAGCGAGCTGCTCTGCGTCTTAATCTACACAAATATAAGTTAAATATATAATTTTAAAAACTGTTTAAAACCATTAATATTATTATACTTACATGTTAGAAAGAAAATCTTAAAAATTCTTATTTATGTAATCCGTTGTGCTGCTCGATTTGCTCTTATAACTTATTTAATTTTTTTTTAAATGTTCATTCTTAACAAAACATTGAATTCTTTTGTTTAAAACGCCTCATCTCTTGTCAAAAATTAAAAACAAACTGTTTTGTTTTGGTTTACTTTATTTCCCGTTAGAAAATATTTATTTTAAAGTAATTTAATGAAATATTTCATTGATTCAATAATTTTGTTCATTATGTAATGCTTCTTCTTAATTAAAACAATGTAAAAATACATTGAATAAACGAATTCAATGTTCTAATACATTGAATCAATTAACTAGTTAACTTATATTATTAAGAAATACATTTCAGTATTTGTTTCAACGTATTGTTCATAATGGGGTTAAATTTTTCATTGAATTTTAAAGAATTCTTTCATTAGAGCTATGAATTTTTACATTAATTGAATAAATTCTTGAAAAAAAAATTAATGAATATCATTTAATATACCGCATTCATTAAAAATACTTTTTTCAGTGTGGTGTTACGAAAATGCATCAATGGTAATTTTTGGCGATATTTCCAAATCTTTCTGTTCGAAAATATATTTTTACTTATGCTATGAGTGCATTCTAAAATCAATTAGCTTTAAATTTGAGCTAAAACTTTATCAAAATGTTGTTCAAAAAAGTTTTAATCTAAAATTTTTACGCTTTTAGAAATATTCCAAGCTCACTTTTTTGGAATTAAAACTCTCTAGGATTCCAAATATTTTTGTTATGTTATCATAATCTTAAAAACAAATAAAGCATTTGTCCTTACTAAGTATCCTTTTTACTCCTTTGAAGTATGACCACACATTTTAAAATAACTACATTATTTTATCCCTCAAAAACTTAGAAAAAGATTTATATCTTCTTCAAAACATAGACAGACAAACTTATCAAAAATTTAAATTATTTACTCTTGACTAATTTTAGACATTTAAAATTTATTAACATCCTTTTACATTTATGTATGCGTGTATGTGTGTTTTTATTGCTCATTTTATTTAGTTCATCTCTCATTGCTATTTACAAACATGAATAATTAATGTGGTTTTGTTTTTGTTGTGTTTTTATGGTTAAAAAATCTACTTTATTTAATTTAACCACAAATATGCCATGTATGAAAAAATAAACCTAAAACAACAACCAAAAAAATGTTGCAAGTATGTTTATTAGATTTTTTTTCAAACTAACTAATATGTTATATATTTCCCATATGTAGTAAAATATCAATTAACTTAACCTCAATTGTAAAATACACATGTAACTAAAATTTTATGAAATTTAAACAAAATGTTAATAATAAAAAAAAAAAAGAACAGCAACAACAACAACATTACCACAAACAGGCGGATATGAAAGAACAGTGACAGAAAATATGGGGAGTATAAAAAAATCTGTAGAAATTATTCAAAATAAATTGAAGCCTCTAATGAAAATTAAACAAAATATGAAAAAATTCTTTCTAGATTAATAAAACAACAAAACTTTTTAACAATAATTTTGGCTTCTGAATATTAATATAATAACTTTTGTAATATTTTGTTCATAACTGTAATATTTAACCATGTATCTCTATTAAATATAAGCATTAAGTGCGTAGTTGGGGGGTATTTGTTTAAATGAAAAACCCCAAAGTACAAACATGTTTACATACATACAAAACACCAAGTAAAAACCACAAAATGAAGTGGCAACACAACACTTTTGAACCCATGTTAATGCAACAGCAACAACAATAAGGACAGAAATTAAATAAGTTTTAAATCCAATACCCAAAGACCTCATAATATTCAAAACGTACACATACACAAACACTTTCAAATAAAAATAAAAAAAAAACAACATTCAACAAAAAAATCATAGACATAACGACAGACCAAAAGAGTAAAACATAATTATAAACAAAGGTCAAATATACAAGTGTGTATGTATATGAAAAAATTATCATGAACTCTAAATATAAAAATATCTCAGTGAACAAGCCAAACAGATATATATGTACATACTTATGAACTGACAAACATACTTATAGTATTTTTTAATAAACCCATATGCTTTTGTTAAGTCCCTAAAGATATAAACAATTTTTCAACCCAAATATCCTTATTATCCTTTTATATTTATTTTTTCTTCCATAGTAGATTTGTTTTTTGGTTAAAAAGTACATAATTTTGCTGTAAAAATGTCGAAACATAAAATTAACTTTAGTTATTTTGCAGTAGAGTAAATATATTTTGGACAATAAAAGGATAAGCCTGTTGAAATGTAATAATATTTGTGTATAGCTGTCAATATAAATTAAGATGAAAAAGCTTACCTAAGTGGTCTGTAAGAACATGTTTTAATACATTTAATTTTATTTAACAAAATATAGTAGCTACTTGGTTGCAAAAAATAAGGTCCCGTTTTATTACCATAGAAAGCTCCCGCTGTATCAAGGTCTAATCATTTTGACCATCCGATCTATCGAACCACTTCGTGATTGGTTCAGCTCTAAAGAGGCAAGATTTGTCTACAGAAGTCCTTAGACCAAATAGTCGTTCTCGTAAGTCCCCAAAGGGCGGACAAAGACATAGAAGATGTTCAGTGGTCTCCTCTTCTTCTACGTCTTTGCAACTTCTGCAAAATTCGTTATAGTGGAGTCCTAGCCTCCTAGCATGTGCTTCGAATGGCCAGTGACCTGAAATGATACCAATAAGGTTCCTTAGATGAGACTTCGGCAGAATCAACAGCTGAATAGTTCGCTGCTTTTCCATCATGGGCCAGATTTTCCTGGACTCCACACAAATGGGTTCCCGGGTTCATTTTTCCATAGCTTCAAGATGATATTTGCTGCTTACATATTTTTAACGGGGCGCCTATATCATCGATGTAACCATATTGATTTAAATTGACTCCAGCTTCGCAGTTGCCGTTAATGTCCCCATGTTCTGGAAGCCAAGTGAGGGTAACCAACGAATGTCTCGCGATCTCCCCCAGGGACAATTGGCATTCATAGACAACTAATGGCCGCCTTGATGTCAGTTAATATGCGAATATCCTTGTTAGATATTACATTAAACTGCACCCATTGTGCGGCTATTTTTATGGCCATAGCTTAGGCCTGGATAACGCTACAATAATCGGGTAGCCTGTAGGACAGTCTCAGGTCTAATTGTGCAGAGAAATTACCAATTCCGACTTTATCTGCTGTTTTTGAACCATCTGTGAAGATTTTTATTTCCCTTCGGTTATGTGGTGACTATTAGTAGTATGTTTTTTCCGGTATGGATACCATAAGTCACCAAGAATGTTTGCATGTCCATATCTTTGGTGTTTCCATGCTTGAGTTGCACAATGTCAATATCTGGTGGTAGCCAGTTAAGTATGATGAACAGTGTCTTAAATGGAGTAGTTCTAAGTGCACCTGTTATCATGATCGACATCATCTCCATTAAACGCTCGAAATTTGTTTGCTGGTTTCTTTTCTCCAAAGCTGGACACCAAACAGTTTCACCGTAAAATAAGATCGATTCGATCACGCAGTAGCATAACTAATATGCTTTTTTGAGGTTCAATCCCCAGTTTAGGCTAATTGCCCATTTGCAACAATATAATGCAGATGCTGCCTTCGTGGTTCTTGAAATAGTATTCTGATTCCAATTCAGTTTAATATCAAAAATAAGTCTGAAATATTTGGTTTCTCTAGATAGTGACAATGACACTCCTTTTATCTTAGGAGTAGGGAATTCCGGGATTTTGTATCTTCTGGTAAATTATATCAGTTCAGTCCACAGCCTTGACACCATTTTCCCAGTATATTGATTGCAGACTCCAACACTTCTGAGAGAAGCTTTGGGTTCTTACCAATAGCTACCACCGCGACGTCATCTGCATATGTAATTTCAATGAAATTAAAATGAATGCTGATGAAGTGTGTAACACTAGTGTTTAAATATATTTTTTATTTATAGATTTTTTACCGCCAAAAATGCAACTTATGATTGCAAAATTATTAATTGTCCTTCGAACTGGAAAAAAATCCATGCATGCAGGCATATCTGCTTATAGAAACTAAACCAGTGGTCGAACTTTTTAAGGTAATATTTTTATTAATAACTATTATGTTCAAGTTCTAAGCATAAAAGAATAAATTATTTCCTATTGGTTTTTAAGGAAATATATGATATTTTCTAGGATTATTCCAATTTTAAGTTTTATTGCGTTTCGGTCACTTTTTTGCTCGAACAAGTCCACTTATTTTTAAACACCGTTCCATTTTATGCTTAGCTTTTAATATCCTTTAAATTATTTATGCTTTGTTGTAATGAGAAACAGGCCAGAAAACAGGGGATTAGAAAAGTTAGAAGTCATTTCCAAAGTTTCCATTCTTTAAGAACGAATTGCTTCACTCCTGCTTATTCTTATGAATTTTGATTTCTTTATTTTTCGCCTTTTCAAGATAGTGTTTTTGGATTTCCTAAGGGATTGTGACAGAAACCTATAAGGAAGCATTCGTAGCAGAGCCTGCCCGGGCTAATTCGTCTGTATGTTTATTACCATAGTAATCCCTATGCGCATGAACCCAGACTATAGTAATGTCCTAGGCTGGTCTTAGCAGTTCTTCTTTATACTGTCTGACTAAAATAGAAGTATTTTTGGTTGATTTGTGCGATTGTATGTAGCTTACAACGTTTCTTTGTCCTTGCCACAAATGATGCCAGTTAGCACTTTTCGTATATTGTTCCTACTTTGCAATTTATGAGAGATTGCAGTAATATAGTTGAGGAGATAAACAGTTTATAAAGGTGACCCTATTTTTGATGTACGATGATAGACTTTGAAATATACTTACGTCAAGCTTTCGACATATACGTCAGGCTCCTCGGTTCAGTTGGTAGAGAATGTTGTGAAATATATCTGTTTTAGATAACCTACTACCTACCTCAGATACATTCCGCAACATTGGTCATCATCGTTGCTGTCCGTCGCCATTATAACACATTCTTCTGCATATGTTACCTCATTTCCTTGAGGCATGCAGAATTGTCTGATCTTTTGCTTCGAAACTCCGCGAACGACTGATATTTCAAGATTGATTTGTTAGTCACTGTGGACAGCAGATATCCTACAAAAATTACAAAAAGTGTCAAATAATGATAAAAAGTGAAAAATTTATTTTGCAAATCCGTTTCGTTTACAAAGACTGTGCTGATGTTAACCCTGTTAGGATCGAGGGGTATTAATGGTGATGGTCATTTTAAAGAATTCATACTGGTGAAGAGTCTCTGATATTAATAGGGTTAACTGGGAAAAGAGAAGAGCTTCAAGTACTTAACATTATCCCTTGGTCGTGCTCTTCCCAGGCTTTTAAATTGAGAACATGTAACCCAATTTTAAGGCATAGCGTATATTTAAGGTCAGTTTAAAGACCTAACTCATGTACTCGACTTCCCACTAACCACGGTGTCTTGACATAAGCTTGAATTTACCATGTGTGCTGGTGTAAGTTCCTGATAGTGGCGTCCATTTTGTAGAATTCATACTGGTGATGAGTCTTTGATATTTATAGGGTTAACTGGGAAAAAAAAGCTTCAAGTACTTTCGATATGTGTTACAGGAGAGATATTGTCCCATAACATTATCCCTTGCTCATGTTTTCCCAGACTTTTAAATTACAAGCACATAACCCAACTTCCAGCCATAGTGTATATTTAAGGTCAGTTTCTCACCAAGATGTCTTAACATCAGCATGAATATACCCTTCGTGTTAATCTCCTTAGCGAGATGTATCTATGGTAAGAAGACTTCCAAATAATACTTCCTTTTGCCTTACCTCTCTCAGAGTGCTCAATAAATTACCAGCAAGAATCTCGCATACATCTCTTAGAAACAGATATGATGTTATCTGAAAACTTAATTGCGATCATTTCAGTTTAAAGACCAAACTCATAACCCCGACTTACCTATCACCAAGATATCTTAACATCAGCATGAATATACCCTTCGTGTTAATCTCCTTAGCGATATGTATCCATGGTAAGAAGACTTCCAAGTAATACTTCATTTTGTCTTACCTCTCTCAGAGTGCTCAATAAATTGCCGACAAGAATCTCGCAAACATCTCTCAGGAACAGATATGATGTTATCTGAAAACTTAATTGCGATCATTTCATTCTTCAGCCCAAGAAGAATGAAATGATCGCAATTAAGAGACCATGGACTGTTGATCACAACTTACCTACTCCATTATTTTAGTTGCAATTCTTAGGTGACCTAACCACCTCTTCTGCTTATACTTATTAACCAACCTGCTTATATCTCTCCTCTGTCCAATCCTGGGCTGGTTAGGGTTGGTGTTATGAATCTCATCACATTTGACCGCTAATGCTGCTGTAACTACTGGGAAATATGATTGCACAATGGGTATTCTACTAATTGGTATTTAAGCGAGCAACTGCAGTTGTGATGGTTTATGTGAATTTCCTCACTATGTGATAAAATTTAGCTATAACTTTGCTGCGATTTAAATATAATTAGCAATGATTTTTTGCTACAAGCTGCTACATACCCAATCATTTTTATTAAAAAAAACTCTGTATATCCCAATAGCATTAGTAAATATAAGACATTTCTAGCTTCTAAAAAACACACAAATATTTCACATAACTTATTCATACTCGAAGCATTATAAAGGTATTTATGTCTGATGTTTGTAATTTCTGTAAATAAAATCTCCTCATATTAAAATATTTCAACATAATGACATTAAAACATTAAATGTAAATTATCAATTTCCGTTTGTCAATGTAATCAATTTATTGTAGCCGTTGGCTGTTAAACTGACAATTTTATTTAATTAAACAACAGCAAAAACAAGATCATTAATTATATTAAGTGCAGCAAATAAAGTAACATATAATTACCAAGAACGCGTTTTTTTTTCTCTGTCTCTCTATACCTCTTTCCTCATTCTTTAGCTATTTGTTTATAGTACATGCAGAGTTTGCAAAGCTGAATTAAACAGAATAAAAAACAGCATTTAATTTGTCTTTTAATAAAAATAAAATATAAAAAAAAACTTTATGTTTGCACTTCACATGACAGTGTTAAAGTAGCAAAACTGTTAAACAACAAAATAAAATTGCGCGTTTTTTTCACAAAGTCTATGTAAAAAAGGAGTCAAACTGAAAAAAATATTTGTTGTATGCATAACACTGTCTCCCATGCTGTCATACTAGTGGTACTGTCAATTTACTAGTTGCAACTTCCGGACAACTGGTGACGTTTATCATAATTGTAATTCATTTGCATAAAACGAATTTCACATGTATCCATGTAAAATAACAACAACAACAACATTTCTATGTATGTATTTTGTATGAATGACTGTGTTTTTATAAGTTGGTTTTTAAAAATGCCTGCAAGAAAATATGTTAAAATGTGTTGAATTTTTCCATGTGTATAAGTGTGTTTACAACAAACAAAACTCCACATGAATATATACTACATGTGGGTATGTAGTTGTGCATTTAGTTGGTATGTGACAACAGCAACTGTTGTCACAGCAAAAATGTTAAAAAGTATATAGTTTTTTTTCCTTTTTGTTTAGCTGCAACTACTGTTAGCTTCTGTTGTGTGTATTTGACATGTTGCAGGCATACAGTGGGGAACAAAAGTAAGATAAAATCTTTGAGGTTTAATAAGAAATTCTTCAAGAGAAAAGAGAAAGAAAAAGCAGGGTACTTGCTGATAGAGTGGGATTCAAACAACACCCGTATATCAAAGGAAATTCAGTGGAATTGACTCAGCATGGTGTCGCACACATTTGATAATCAGTGTTGCCAGTTTAGCCTTTTTATTAAGCATTTAGGTCTCAAAATTTTCGTTTTAGTTTCTACCTTTTTTAGCTTCTTTTGATTCTTAACTTTTAAAAATACTAAAAATAAAAATTATTAATACTTAACGCAAATTTTCAGTTGCGGAGCTTCATTCCATATAAGGACTGCGCACAAAAAAATCCGTATATGGAAATCTGCTTATAGAAAATAAATCAATTTGTGAATTTTTTAAAGTGATATTTTTATCAATGACTGTTATGTTTAAGTTCTAAAAAAAATAAATTATAAATCTGCTATTTTAAAGAATTATTCTAATTAAATATTTTATTGCCTTTTGTTTGACTTTTTGCTCAAATAGGTACAATTGCTCTTAAACTCAGTTCCATTTTGTAATGTGCTATTAATGTCCTTTAAATTATTTTTTTACTACACCATTTCCAGTTGTATTTCAGAAATTTCTAATTATATGTCAGAAATTTCTAATCATTTTTCAGAATTATATTTCTGAAATACAACTGGAAATGGTGTAGAGCATAATGTATTTAGATTTAATGGAATTACGGAATATTTAATGGATTTGCATTTTTCGCTACAAACGCTTAGAATTACTTTGTTACCACTGCCTTTTTTGTTGTTGTAATGAAAAGAATCGGGAGCAGCCCAGAAAACAGCATTTTTCAAAGGCTCTCATTCATGTATATTTCTGTGTTAATGGAACCATTTTTTACAAATGATGTCCTTTTTTCTCGTATATACGTTTGGGTTCCGGAATCAAAAAATTTTTTGGAAATTTTTATTTCTTTGATACGCGACATTTTTCTGCATTAATCCCTCTGCGATACAGAATTCTTGGCAAGAAAGTTAAAAAACATCTGTTCGATCCTGGGTGACGCCATCGACATTAAGAAAAAATTATTAATTAAAAATAAAACATAAATTTAATAAAAATATTAATAAAAAATGTTTCAAAAGTAAACGATTATCGAATTTTTATTAAATTTTTGTTAAATTAATCGATACTGAACTCGTCCTCTGGGACCAGTACTGTGACGTATCCTGTAACCTATTCCAAGCTACTAATTAGCCACCTCCAATGACAACCCCATGTAAAAGTGACAGGTTCTTCTCATATGAAGTTCCGGAACAGGAATCGGTCACTAACCCTAAGAACCTGTAACGTGAATAGTCTTAAGCCGGTTCTCTTTAATCTAGGGCAGGCGGGGATACAACTCAAGCTTTTGGGGGAGAAACATACAATGATTTTCTCAACTATTTCCTTAAAATTTAAGTTTTAGTATATATTTTCTATTAACCATTTTCATTTTGGGAAGGGAAATTTCCTTTCTTCCCTCCCCGTGAATCCGCCCTAGATCTAGGGTAATAATAACTCCAAACGTTATTCAAATAAACTGAGAAAAATTTATATTTGCATAACCTTTAATACTTTTGTATATTGAGTTTCAATTGACTCAGTAGTTTCGCAGTTACAATGAAAAAATTACACAAAAAATATTTTTTTTACCTGAAAATAGCAAGTATTTTTCTTTAAAAAATCACTAAAAATCGAAAACGGCAAAAATTTTTCAGATTTATTTTGTTTAACGCAAAACAACATTTAATACAAACAAAATGAGATATTGATCATAAAAATCGTTTGATTATTTTCAAACTTATTTGCTATTAAATAAATTGAAAAAGAATCACAAAATTAAAGTTGTTTGAAAAATTGCTATACTTATGTTGTCCTAACTCATAAAAAGATATGAAAAGATTATAGGTTATGTAAATATAAATTTTTCTAAGAAAAAAACATCTAAAAAAATTTATAATTTTACATAAAATTTGAAAAAAAAAAACACTCAATACAATTTAAAATTTCGTCCATAATTGAACTACTGGAACCATAATGCATCAAATCAATATAGTAGTTATTTAAGCCTATTTCGCTATTGATCTGTCTTATGGTAAATATACAATATTTAGTTTTATTACAACAAAGCATGAGTTCATTGAAATTAATGAACTGTTCACTGGTATTATTTATTTTATTTTGGGGAAGTGTTCATTAAATCAACGTACGAATAAGTTGAATTAGTGAACTCATAAATTAAATTTTTTTTGTTTATGTATGTATTATATTATTTAGAAATACATGTACAATAGATAAGATGCCATGAACAAATTCATTGAAACAATAAACTTTTTCTTTGTGTTTACTTTTTTGTTTCAGTGTATGTTTTAAATATCTATATTTCATTATACTTAGATAACTTTTATCTTTGGTTTTATTCGTTTTTCAAAAATTTTATCAAATATGTAATAAAATATTAAATTCAAATAGTTATGTTACTTTCTGTATTGAAGCATTTGTGGTATTGCATTCGTATAACCAAAACATTGTATCACATTCATACGTATTATACACTTATACATATATGTGTACACATATATATATGTAAATATTTTTATTCTGGTTGGTTCACTTATATAAATATACATATATATATCATTTTATTTGAAGCATTCGATATTTTAAATACTTACAGTTTTGCTGGTGGCAATAAATAGTTTGTTATTACATGTTTTTTATGAAAAATAGAATTTTAATTAGATATTTTATTAACCTTGTCTAATCGGAAAATAAGTCTGTTTAACTTCTAATACTAGACAAGACTTTTATAATCTATACTATTTTCCCTTACAAAATATATAACATATATATTATGCTTTATGTCAGTCACCAGTTCTGCAGGGCTATAAACATCCAAATGCATACATCTATATATATATATATATTATTTTATATTCAAATAATACAAAGTATATAAAAATGCAATATATGTATACATACATATATAAAAATAATCATGAACTACCACTACATATGTACGAACATAATATATTGTATATTGTAATAAAACTGCAAGTATTCAGAGAGTAAAAAATTTATGCGTAACCATAAATTTCATATAACAAATACAACATAAAAATGTTATTTTTATTACTAACAACTACATACATAAAAAAGTTATCATTATATTAGTGTATTTTAATGCACTTAACAATCAAAATAAGGAAATATATATTTGTAATACAGAAGAAATTTATTTAAATTTGTATGAACTTCCTGTTACGCTGATATAAAATTTTATTTTATTTGAAACAAAATTTAATTCTACAATAAAGCTTAGCTATTTAAAAATTCTTATCATTAGAACTAGGCTTATATATTGACCAAATATATTTAAAATAAATTTGGTTAAGACAAAAAAATGTTTAAAAGGCCATTACTTTAGTACCTTAGTTATGAAAATAATTTATGAATCTTCTTTTTTGTTAATTGTTAAAATTTGTTTCAGAAACTCGGACATAATTTGATCACCTTGAGAGTAAAAAATATATTAGAACTTGTGACTTTTAAATATTTGAGCAGATTTAAATGTCATCAACAGGGAAACCATAATATGCTCTAAAATAATGTCTTTAAAAAACGAAAAATATGCTTTAAAAACGCGAAAATATGCACGTAAAAAAATGATTATTTTTTAACAAAATTATGTTTTTTATTAAAACAAAGAAAGGGTTTATTAATAAGTCAACGTTATAAAACAATCGAAATTTGATATCCTGTTTTCTTCTCATAAAAATGTAATTGATCTTCTATTTTCTTACCCATCTAGTTTTAAACTATATTATTGGTTCAGAAATAATCAAAACTATCATATCGATCCCTGAACATCAGAATACCGCAACCGACTAATTTTTCGAAATTCCTGCTTTGATGAAAATCTATAATTTAAAATCATTTAAATCATCTGATAAAATTAAATCGACGTACTTTCTCTGTAAGGTTTTTTTAAAGCACATTTTTGTGATTGATGGTCGATAAGCTTTCATTAAAAATATATTCTTTTTTCAATTAATTTTTTATAAAATCAAATTTGAAGTACTTTTCTTGAGGTATAAAGAAATATTCTTAAAATGTCAAAATATGCTATAAAAGGGTCATTTATGCCCTAAAAATAACAAAAAAAATTTACAAATATGCACTAAAAATCACCAAATGCAAAAATATGCTTTTAAGGGTAAAATATGCACTAACAAATCAATGCCAAAAAAGTTTATTTGTTCTGAAATGGATAAATATTTTATCAATGGCTTCATTCAATGTCCAGAAAAAAATGTGCAATTGCATATTGTGGTTTCCCTGGTCATCACCATTGTATTGCTTTGTCATACTGATGTTTAAATAGTTATATCGTAAATTTATCCAACTATGGCTCTGGCCCAGACCCATTCAATTACACAGTTGATAGTAATCAGCAATTTTCTTGAAATAAATATTTAAACTTCTGAATCGCTGGTTGGGATCTTTATAATTGCGTATTATGTGTAGCAGCCCAGGAGTGCAGAATGTTAAGTTTTATGTTAAATATATAATTTAGCTTTAGAGGAAAAACTAAACTAACACAAAATATGTATGGAATTGCATCCAAAGTACACTAGGAAAACCCGGTTCCAGTCCGGCTTCCTATCACTTTTATATAAACAGTTTTTTAACCCAGCTTTTGACAGGTCACAAAGAACCCGAAAGGCATATGTCAGTATTAAAATTTATAATACAGATTTTTATGGAAAAAATAGAAATGTTTTCATTTTTAAACAATTTTTATTTTATATATATTTTTCCTGTTTAATATCGGATGATGCACCATCCGGAATCGAACCCAGTTACTTTTACCCTGTATCTCAGTTTAACATCTTCATACGCTTAACGACTTCAGCCAAAGATGTTATTGACACCAGTTAGCTAAAAATTTAATTGCAAGACAGTTAACACTTTATGTTCAACAGAACTCTCAACTGGAACTGTGTGATATTAGGTTGCTCAATTCCGGTACTTATTCACCAATGCTTTAATTTCCTACTCTACTCCTAGAAAATATTGATAGAAGAACTTTAATATTAATTTTAAATTCATCTAAAAGTTTTTATGGTAAAATTAATTGATCAATCTTTCAAACATTTGCGCGTCATTGACCCTTATATTTAAAAGCAAAATTCATAGTTTCATTAAAATAATGTTATTATATTTACGATCTTTTTTAAAAACAATTATATGATCATTGAAAAATAAACATTAAAGTCAATGAGAATATTTTTATATAAGGTT
>MINK01188057.1:0-25903 GCA_001735545.1 Phormia regina
AAATATAAACATAATAAGATATAAAAAAATTATCTGCTTCTCAAACAAAAATTTGACGTTTGTATGATATAGACTGGACTTAAGGTAGGATCTACACCAGAGCCGTTTCATAATAACTAGTTTTAAAGATGATAAAAATTACAAAATAACTTTTATTTCTGCTCGAAAAAATAAAAAAATAACTTTTTCGTTCTTTTGGAGAAACCAAAATTACTAATAATATACCGATAATTGAGATTGCAAACAGCAAAAGTGCTCTTTAAAACATTTCTATAAAAATTATTAGTTTATTTAATAACTTTATGTTGAAAAATTGCATTTTTAAAATACCGAAACTAAAATACCGGTACAGAGGGAAACGGTATTTGAATACCGATATTTTTAACAAAATAATAATGTCGTTACGGTAACCAACTTTAAATGGTATTTAATCGTTATCGGTATTTATAACGATATCGGTTTTCAATCATGATTATAACAGTCTTCATTTACCATTAACATAATGTTTGTGTTAATGTTAAATATTTATATTAAGTGTAGAACACGAGTAAACTATGTAAAAAGTATTACCATCAATCAAGATGGCGTCTTTACCAAGCAACGTCAAAACGATCCGCCGCCGTTAAAATTGTCGGCGCAGGTCTCTTGATTGTCATCAACAATTAGTGTTCTTTCTTTTTTCTTTACATTCGGTCAAAATGGCAAATCGTGGTAATCGTGCTCGTCAAACTGAAGAAGTGGATAACACCATTAATTACGTACAATGTGACGGTTTGGTAAGTTAATTGTGTATTTCTCAAAAAAATTTATTTAGTTTCATAATATTTTCCTAAGTTTTTGTGGATTTTGTAAAGAAAATAGGTGTTGAAAATTTGGGGCTGCGTCTAGTGGACATGTCAAATGAAAAATTCACACGTTCGCATTTGACAATTGTGCATTTGTGCTAAATCATAGGATGCCAGATAGATGCGAATAACAAAAAACCTCAGTTTTCAGTGATTTAAAACAAAATATACATATGATTATTAAATGCAAGTATAAATAATTATAGAACTTTGAAAGTTAAAATTTCGAAATAAACTCTATCCAAAAATGTTTGTTATAAAAAGAACTATGTTAGTGAAGATAGATATGTCGAACACCAGCTACGCTATTTATGCTTTTTTTGAATATCAAAATTTTTATGTTTCTCAAAATTTATGTTTAAATAGCAATTAAAAGTAAAGATATTCAGGAATATAAACCAATAAAGAGCAGACAAAATTTTGTATAACACATTAAACACATAAAAATTGTTCAAAAATCATCTGTGTTGATAATGTTGTAAACTTAATTTTTTATAGAGAAATTAATTAAACATTTACTTTTTTACAGGCTGTTATGAAAATGGTAAAACATTGCCATGAAGAGTCCAATAATATGGACTTAGCCCAAGGTGCTCTCTTGGGTTTAGTGGTCAACAAATGTTTGGAAATCACCAACTGTTTCCCATTCCCTAAAAGCGATGATGAAACTATGGACGAGGAAATGTATCAATTGACCATGATGCGTCGTTTACGCCGTGTTAATGTTGATCACTTTCATGTGGGCTGGTATCAAAGTTCAAATGTTGGTAACTTTTTGTCAATGGCCTTGTTGGAGTCACAATATCACTACCAGACTAGTATTGAAGAATCGGTTGTTGTAATCTATGATACACAAAAATCTGGACGTGGTTTCTTGTGTCTGAAGGCCTATCGTTTGACACCTCAAGCTATACAAATGTACAAAGATGGTGATTTTACTCCCGAAGCATTGCGCAACTTGAAAGTTGGCTACGAAAGTCTGTTTGTAGAAATTCCAATTGTTATTAAAAATTCACCTTTGACTAACATAATGATGTCGGAACTATGCGAAATGATGCCGGAAGAACAGGGACATAATTTCCTTGACTTGGGTACTGCTTCTGTATTGGAGAATCACATGCGATGTTTGATCGAACGTGTCGATGAACTTTATCAGGAATCTACACGTTACAACAAATATCAACATATTGTGTTCAAACAAGAAACGGTAAGTTTATTTCGTATTGAAGATTTGGGCTTTAAACATATGTGTATATTTTTTATTTCTGTAGGAAAAACATCGGGCTTTGGCCAAACAAGCAGCTGAAAATGCTTTACGTGTTTCTAAGGGTGAATCGCCTATTCCCGAGGATGAAGTTCTTAAACAATTCCGCCCTCTACCTGTTCCTCCCAGACTTAATGCTACCATTTCTTCGGGTCAGATTAACACCTATTCCCAGCATATTTCACAATTTTGCTCTCAATCTTTGGCTAAACTTTTCATTACACAAACTTTGCAAAACGCTAAAGAAGCCAAGGAAACTAAATAATTTTTTTACTTTTAAAATAATGTATTTATACAAGTCTTTTGTCTTGTTTTCTTGTAAATTGTTTTAAAAATATTTAAAGTGTAACCAATATGTCTAAAATTTATAAAACAATTAAAACAAGATATCTTGTAATTCAATTATCTTTATATAAAATTGTGACGGTAGAAAACAGCATATTTATATATGAATAAGTGACATTTGAGCAAAGGTATTTATTAATTTTAAATTTGCAAAAATTATTCAATTTGGTGTCCAAGACATTAAATTGAAACAGTATAAATTCCAAAATAACCATAATTGATTGCAGACTCCAATTCGAATTATCGACATTTCGTTAAGAAGAAGTAAAATATTTAATATATGATTCGTTTTAAGCATTAAGTTCAAGTTTTGGAATAATACTAACCTGGAAATGAATTCAACTAAAATCAACATCATTATTGTAATATTTTTTAAGCTATACATAATTTTAATAAAAATATTTCGGAGAGTTGCAATCAATTCGGATTATACAGTATGAAATTAGTTTGGAAATGTCGTTCGGTAATATCCGAATTTTCGAGTTAACTCCCTAAATTTATGATCTTTATTTGTACTGTCGAAAAATAATTACTTAAAATCTTAAATAAAGTTAAGATTTTGTAATTCTTTCGAATCTATGAATAAGACAATATACATACGTATATATATTTTTAATGTTTTTAATATTTTTAACACTTAAAATATTGGTTATACAGACATATATAAATATACTTACAATTGAATATGGAAGACTTTCTTAATCCATTCATATTCTTTACCTTTACCACGATTATCTATGTCAGAATTTTGACAATATTAAATATCAGTTGCTTATATTTTAATTTTTCTATTTTTATGATTATCTTAAATGTAAACAATAGGAAAATACAAGTTTTGCCAAAATATCTCCGCAGGATGTTATCGCGGATTTTAATGGATTAAAATTATAAAATTACCTAAAAAACATAGATTTAATTGCTTACATTCCAAGCAATTCAACAATAACTTAATCTAAAATCGTTTTTGGAAAATAGTGCTTCATTTAAAATTCAACTTGGAATTGCTAGACGCAGGAGTTATTTTTTGGGTTTAACCATTATTCAAAATTTACAGGTCGAAGTTCATGTAATCAAATGCAAAACGTAGTTAAAAATGGAATTTAAAATTAAAAAATTTAACCAATGAATTTTTTTTATTTCGTTGAATCGAAATTAAGTGGATTTCGAAGTAAGTATTCAATTGTTTTCTTTCTTTAGGAATCTTACACCACAGGTTCAGTCCAAAAACTTAAAGCAGCTTCGCTAAAGTAATTCTTCCTTTTTACACAACTTTTTTTATAACAAAAATTTCTTTAATGCGATTTTTTTAGGGAAATTCATTTTTTAAGCCCTATAACATCCAAAATTTTTAATTCCGATCAGAAATTTTTACATCATTATTTTCACCGATAAAAGTACTACCAATGGCAAAAAATCAAGGTCTATTTATGCTATAATTTATATCACGCATATTTGAATAACACCGAATTTTCACACGTTCCTAAACTAAAGTTGAGCGGACAAAAAATTCTTTTAAAATGTAAGAATTATAGGGATTTTATCCGAAAAATATGGCATCATTTTAACTTAATGTTAAAAACAATAATTAAACTTGGCAGCACTTATAAAAACAATTTTATTTCGATTCTTCCGCGAATTTTAATTGTTTATTCCAAAAATTATTTATTTGTACTGAAGTATCACTATATCTCTGAAAAATTACTATGTCCGATGAAGAATTTGGCATCTGCCCCTTTAACAACACCCATCGCATTGTGCTTTATCGTATGCCTGCTCATATTGTGAAATGTCGTAAAAATTATCGTGGACCACCATTGGAACAGTGCATCTATAATGCTACACATTACGTACCAGTGGGAACTATGAAAGATCATCTACAGCAGTGCAGAGACTGTTATCGTTTCAATCAAACTAAATATGTAGAAATTGCTGCAAAATCTGTAAGACAAGAAGCTTGAAATTTATGAAAGCGAAGCAGTTTTCCTTGCACTAGTTATTTTTAAGAATAAAATATTATAAATTGATCATTTTAGATGTAAGTTTTGTAATAATATGGATTTTTGACTATATTTTTGTTTGACAAAATATGAAAAATTTAAAATAAAATTTTATAAATAATATCAAAAGGTTCGTGTTCTAGTCTCCTGCGCAAGATGATTTGATTTGTTCATAGCAAAAAACAATAAATGCTGTTCGTACTGTTCGTTACCCGAAGCAACCCACCAGTCTTGCGGAAAATATCGACGATGTCTTGATGATTTGACACATTCTTCGATGACACATATACGACAGCTCCGAACAAACACTAGTGACATTTTCGACCATATTAAGAAAAATAAATCAAAAAAACACTTAGGTTCCGTCGAAATTTGAAACAAATCTCTGAGAAAAATGTTTTTATTTTGGGATGTCTAATTCGTTTCCAACTTATATTCACTCTTTAATAAATTTTAACAAATGTTAAGAATAATCCATTCATATAGTATTGTTTACAGATAAACTTGGAACAACTGCACTATAGTAAAATTATAAATGAAATTTTTTAAGACTATTTTGTATCCCTTATACATATTCAATACACATAAACTGAAGGAAACTTTTTTTACCTAATTTTAAACGAACTTTACATACTACGTCAAATTTTATAGCTAAATGCCTGGTTTTATAAAAAATTAATTTACAATAAAGAAAAGTGGTTCAAAGTCTTGTTCAAAAAAGCGACCACAATCGAAGTTACAGAAATTATTATTTCTATTGATGTCCTTGAGAATGTTCTTACTGGAGAGTTATGTAATACGACTCAAAAGAAACCTCTTACGAAGATCAATATATGTATGTTTCAAGTACATTATCGAACAAAATTCGTTTCGAATTTCACTGTTTTTCGAAATCAACGTTTATACAATAGGTATAAACTTATTGTTAAAAGTAAATTGTCTTTATTTTTTATTTTTAATTTACAGATAATAGATATTTATTTTACGTTAAAATTAAAATATTTTATATTCGGCACAGCCGCTTTTTTTGCTTTAAACGTCATTAAAACATTCGCTATTTTTCACTGTTTTCGTAATAAACATCGAACATTTTTAACTTATAAAACAAATGTGAAATTCACTTTATTTTTTAATAGAATAGAATAATTTTTAATTATAAAATATATTTAGTTAAACAATTGTGTGCTAAATTATATGTATGTATGTAAATTGATAATTTGAGAGTATCTACATAATATTTTAATATAAAAAAAGAACATGTACAAGAAATTCTAATTAACAAATTAGGAAACTGATAAATTAAAAAAATAAAAGTAACACACCTTACTAATAGTATTATTTATTATTAAACATTACACTTTGCATCAACAACACTACACCATATCCATTTCTAAATCTGTATCACCTTCAGATTCTAAGAACTTACGTTTTTCTTGTGTAGTAGCATTAGTTGATGTAGTATTAGCCTCACTTAAACTAGTTAGAGGTCGCACTTTACCCATATTAACAACCGGACTCTGAGAATACAAATATATGGCATAAGATACCACGGCAATAGCCAAAGCCGTATTTATATATATTGGTATAGAGAACAGGAAATAACAAAGTACAGCTGTAAACATTAACTCCAAGGCACTGGCAAATGTTTTCAATATTGAATTCATATATTTTAAAAAGAAACTTGTAACAATGCCTATAGCTGCATTATTTATAATGATAATTATAACTTTAAAACGAAATATAGCTGTTAAACTATCCGCGGTAAAAGCTGAAAATAATTCGCCTTTCAACAATAATATTACCACATTACAGACAATTGAATCAAGGTACATGAAAACATTTTGCACGAATATATTCACATCTGATCCTTTGTCTTTTAGTAAATATTCATTGTAAACACCGGCCAAACAGGAGAATATCGTTTGGGCTAATATAAATACTGCCGAAAGACTCAAATCGAAACCATTCATATTTTTTCCACTTATAGCCGAGTGAGAATGCTCAACGGCATTTGTCGTGGCATGATTGGCATTTTTTGTAGTTGATTTGAAGACGTCATCGTCTGTTGCATTGTAAACACCATTAAAATTTAATTGTTTCAACATGCAACCGGCTGTTAAAAGTACTAGTGAAATCCATTGCCTTTGAGTGAGATATTTTTTAAAGATTATCTGTAAAGAGAATGAAAATTGATATAAGTGTATAATTATTTGCTACTAATTTAGTTAGGCATTTTAGGATTAATAGTAATTTTTCTAAATTTTATAAGTTTTAAATTTCACGAAAATCAAAAAATTAAATTTTCAAAATTACAAAAAGTTAATTCCAAAGTTATTAAAAATACAAAATGTCACTTAAATTATATATGCCAAAAATAAAAATTAAAAAAATGGAAAATTCACCTTTTTCAAAAAATTTATAATGTTAGTCAAATTTCACAAAATTCAAATATCACATTTGACCCAAAAATGTCCCAATTCTACGAAAAAAAAATTCAACAAAAATTCGAAATTAATCAGAAATTGTACATGTACATATGTATATGTAAATCGCTTTGAAATGTTCTGATAGATTGTACTATAATTGTCTAAAGTTCATACTGACTATAACTTTTTTACTTTTTTCAAATTATCTTTTGCCATATTTACTAATTTACTAAATTTAAAACAAAAATATATATTAGTAATTATATTATAATTTTTCTAAATTATAAAAATATCTTACTTGAAATAGAATGCCCGTGATGACTACTCGCAATTGTAGTAACAAATAATACGTGGTTGGATCAAAAGTTGATAAATTAACAAATGCCAAATTGTTGTATAAGCAATATAAAAATGCTGGAACAAAATATAACATCATAACATTGGAATCCTTACGAACATCTTTCACCAAAGAAGTAAAATTGTTTCTACAAAAAATAACAATAAAAACTTTAAAACAAATACTGATAAGAAATAACAAAGCAAAAATATGTGTGCAGTATGTAGATACGTACTCACGACAGTATAGTGTAGCGGAAACGATAAGTTTTAGAACTTCTGTTAACAACACAACTGTGACTGTATTGTAACTATATGAATTGTTAGATTCTTGTGAAGCGGTAACAAAAATTCCTGGAAAGATAAGAAATATAACAAAATAAATTTATTTCATATATAAAAAATTTAAACTTACCTTGTCCTATGAACAAAGACATGTACAATATAAATATAAGAAATGTTAGTTTAGTTGGAAACAATTCACGCCAATTGATTGCCATGTTGTGGTTCAGTTGTGAAGTTATGATTTATTTTTTTAACTTTAAAAGACTTCTCAAAATGTGTATCTCTTTTATTAAGTATTTATCAAACGGATGTAATTTCTTTTAATTAATTATTGATTGCAGTTGAAAAACATTTTATTATCACATATTATGCTTTATGATGTTGAATACTTAATTTCTTTGGTTTACTTTTTGTTAGTTTGTTGGTGGAGACAGAAATGTTTCTAATCGGAAAGAAGTTGTTGAATTCTTTATTGTATTTCAGGTCAAAATGTAAAATGTTTTATTGAATATTGACACAGATGTGTTGTTGTCTTTTGTGTATTGTTTTATTGAGGGGGACGTGTGAGATAAAAAAAAAATTTATTTGTTTTACATTTTCCTTATTTAGTTTTCATTTAAACTACATACTTCATTTTTAATGAGAGTTATTGTAAATATTAAAATTTTGTTGTTATTTTAATAATTTAAATGTTCACAACTAATTTTTTTTAATAATATACTGTTGCAATACAATAAAACTTATTTTTGTTAACAACTCAATTAAAAACAACAGCTGTGAAAGTTACCAGATGTTTAAAAATTAAACATATACAAGGTTGCAATTTTTAGTACTTAAAAAATATGAACGTTAAAACTACGGTATATTCAAACTTAAAAAACATCAATAAAGTTCGTAGATTTAACAACTAATGTTCAAATTTTATATACATTCTTAAATAAGTCAATGAAACTCGATTCATTTTTCACTTGTGAAATTATTTATTTTAGTTTGTTTTAATATATTTATAATTTAACAATAAATTTATTGTTAATAGTGTAATATTAAGTAGATTTGTTGTTATTGGTAATTTTAAAGCAATATTTCTTTAGTTTGTAGTATTTCTTACATAAGCTTATTTTGGTGTGAAAACAAATCTCCACTAAAACTCATTACAAAACAAAAAATATGTGTATACCTTTTAATATAAAAAGAAAGTAAAATTCAGAACTATTTGTTAAAGCAGCTTTTGAAATTCGAAATACCTTACTTAAAAATTAGCTTAGAAGAATTTTATAAAAATTATACGAAAATTAAAAAATGTTTGTAACAATTTAGAAAAAGAAAACAAAATTGTGTAAATTAAATTTTTGTTGGTTTAGTCTTCAAATCAAAAACATTTGTAATATAAAAACAAATTATATTTGTTGTAAATATAATAGAGTTTCTAATAATTATTGTAATTTCTGTTTTTTAGACAAGTGCCTGTTATGGAATCTTTTTCTTATTATTTAGAAAACTTTTAATGAATTTGTATAACTCCTGACTCCATAAGTTTCATTATTTTATCAGCTATCGCAGGATTTTGTAAATGTCTGCAAATAAATATTGAATAAAACATTAAACATTGACAAACAGTAACTCAGAAAAAAAAACTTACTCTTTAACAGCATTTGGATCATTTTGCATTTGTTCCAATATTAAACGCATAGCAGGATCTTTTAGGATTTGTTGTACCTCGGGATCATTCATGGCATTCTTCAAAACCTCTTGGGGATTGCGCTGCAAATTAAGAGCACAAGCACGATAACCTTCCAAGGCTTCAGCATTGTTTGGATCGAGTTCTAAGGCTTTTTGGAATGCTGCCGATGCTTTAGAGTTCTTTTGCATACCCTGTAAAATTTTACCCTTACGTATGTAGCCCTTAATGAATTTATCGTCCAATTTAATACACATTTCGCAGTCTTTTAAGCCCAAATCGAAAGCAGCCAACTTGGTATAGCAGGCCGCACGATTACTATACAATTTGGGATCGTCAGGGTTGCGTCGTATGGCTTCTGTGTAATGTTTAACGGCAGTGCTGTAGTCACCTTTTTTAAATAGCTCATTACCCTTTTCTTTTTCTTCTTCAGCTTTAACTGGATCAATATAAGCTTTTCGTTCCAATTCTTTAATTTTACTTTCTACTTCGCTCAGCGAAGTTTTCACCTCTGGTGTACGATGTTCGGACATAGCTTTTTCATAATAGGTCTTGGCTTTGTGATAATCTTCCATTTTTCTATAGGAATTACCAATACGTGCAAAAGCCTTGCCTATCAATTTGAAATCGGCACGATTTTCACGACCTATCTCAATACCCTTTTCACACGTCTTAATACATTCTTCGAACTCTTTACGTTCGAAATGTACTGCAGCAATATTGTTATAGTATGTAATATCTGTGGGATCTAATTCTAATGCAGCATTGTAATGTTTAAGAGCCACTTCGAAATCCTTTTTCTTGTAAGCTACATTACCAGCTTCTTTTTCCTTTTTAGCCAGATATTTCTTACGTTCTTCTTCCGACATTTCATCTAAGTTTGGTTCAGCTGGCTTGGGAGGTTCGGGTTTTTTCTCGCTTTCAGCTGGTTTTGAGCTAGTTGATTTGGTGGTAGGAGGATCTACATCCATGGGTGTACCCATGCCTTGTTGTTGCATATGTTGCAATACGGCTGCAGTGACTTCTTGGCGACCTTGCAACAATATAGCATTTGTAGGATCATATTTGAGACCTATAAAAAGTTACAATAATTACAATATTATTATATATTGTTTAAATTTCAGAAAGGAAATGCAATGTTTGTATTTAATAGAACTGAGTCATGAACTTCTAGAAGAATTTCGATAAACAACCAAGTCACTGGTAAACACTATGATGCCAGATTTTCTTCTAAACAAGTTTTTAAAATATTTAAATAAAATAGAGAAATAGTGTAAATTTTAAAAAGAATACAAACACATCGTAGACATCTGGCAGCACATTTTTTCTTTTTGCACCAAAACGCAACAATCAACCAAACAAAATGTAAGGTTATGTTTATTTTTCATGCAAAATGAAAAATGTTTTCGCTTATAAGGGTTCATTAACTTAAACTGACCTTTTTTAGAACCCATTAAAGCATTTAACATAATTGATTTAACAACTTACCTTCATTATAAGCCTCAAAAGCTTTCATAAAATCTCCTAAACCTGCAGCTGCTGCACCTTTACGCGAATATCCCTTTGGCCAAGAGGGATTAAGTGATATAGTTTTTTCGGCATCCTCCAAAGCTTCGGCGAATTTTCCGGCTTTTGCATAGGCCGCAGAGCGATTACTATATAATACATGATTTGTTCCATCTAAAGCAATGGCTTCTGTATATGCGGCTATAGCCTCATCAAATTTTTCTGCGTTTAAGGCTTTATTACCCTTTTCCTTAAGTTCATTTACCTAAAATTAATTGCAACATAAAATGTTAAACATTTTTTCTAATGCATTGTAAAAAAATGCATTATATTTTATATTATTTACCTTATCCATAATAATTAAGTGTTTAATTTGTATTTAAATTTAACGTTTAATTGAATTTATTTAATTAATTTCACTTTTAATTGGAGTAGTTGAGGTTTGTCACAGGCTTTTTTATGCTGATTTTCTTAATTCTTATTATATATTTTTGCACGGACTTTTCTAGAAGTACAAATAGTGTTGGCGATAATGCTGTTTTGTTGTTAGATAAAGCGATTTTGTAGAAAATAATTGGAAAATGAAAGTGTTTCAATGCTTAAAGAAAAATGTAGCGATTTTTTTTAATACCTGGATTAAGGGACCGCAATGATTATGAGTTTTAAAATAAAACTCAACATATAATAATATTTTTGAATTAATAATCATTAATATTGATTTTTTTAATAACAATCAAAAATTAAAAATCATTCCAGATTTCGATAGAACCTGTTATGATGATTACATTTCTGTATTTAACACTTAGATCCGGTTATTCCTTGCATCTGATTCAAGAATAATGATTATTTTCTGTCCTTGCCTGAATTAAACAACTGTTAATTTTCTTTATTCAAAGTAACATGCCTATTCACAGAAAAATTGTGACTAACAATGCCATTCTCGATCGACAAAAAAGAAACATTTTTTATTCTGACTTCCAAGAGAAAAATAATTTTCTAAAAATTTATGTGTGACAACTGCATTCAAAAACCTAAGTCGGTTGATGTAACAACAATATACATGTAATCATGACCGAACTATAGAAGGTAGAATCATTTGGGATAGTTGTCACTTCAAATTCTTGTAAAGTCAGAAAATTTAAAAACAAAAGAAAACAAATTAGAAATAAAAGAAAAGTAAAAAAAAAAATTGTATTTTTTTGCAAAAATAAATAATTCTGTCAGCAGCAGAACTCCCTTTTTAGAAATTAAATCCGAAAAATTATGTTAATATTAGATTTTAAATAAAATTTACACATTCGTATTCAATTTCTTTTTTAATTTTAAGAAAACTTTTTTATTTTTGATGTTTTGTTTTGATTTTTTTAATTTTGTTTTGCTTGATATATGACTGACTTTTCCGGGTAAATAAAATTGACAACATAATTTCTAATAATTTCTGTAGTTATATTATGCATGTAATCAAATATATTTCGTTGGTGCCAAGAAAGAAAAAAAATACATTTTTGTATACAAAACAAAAATAAAAAAATATAACTCCTTAGGGGCTTGGTCCAGTTTGTTCATATATATATCCAAGTATTTCTGTCCGATTTTATTATTAATTTTTTAACTAGTTAAAGAACAAAATTATCTTATGAATAGTAAGAAAATTAATCCGCTACAAACGATAATGGTCCGAGGTCAACTAGACGGATTTTCTTGGAAAATCATGTCAAGTCAAAGTCATGTCATATCAAAATCATCATAAGAAAATTCCTAGCTGTTAAATAGTACATTCAATAACGTTTCTAAATTAATATCACAGCCGAGCATTTAAAGGCCTCAGACCCTATATGCGCCTGGAGCAGATTTCTTGTAGAAGTCTGGCAGTTCGTAGGAGCCATCGTCAGAAACCATTTAGTTTTTTGTTTTAAAGCGACAATTCTTTACCATGATAAAATTATGACATTTGTCTTGATAAAAATTTATCCATTATCGTCTTAAACGGTTCAAGTTAAGCCGCCATTACAATCGGCTAGGTCGAAGTTAAAAACAATATATTATATATTGTATTTTCTGTATTTTTGGACTTCAGAGCCATTTTTGAGATAAATTTTATTTTTTCTCTTATAATATATTCAAGAATACATACTTTTCGTGGTAATGTTCTTTTAGAACACCCTTTTTTGTACTTTATAATATATTACTGCCACCTATATATGTTTACCGCAACTCCCAAAATAACTTGATTTTCTAGGAAAAGTATAAGCCGATATATAAGTCGCCGCTTATGCTGTATAAAGAAAGCCGCTGCCGACAATTTTGCTTCGGCTTGGTTCTCTGTCCTTAATACCACTAGAAAAAGAACAAGCATTTACAGAAAATATAATACAAGAGGCGTTTTTTCTTTATTATTCGTGAAAAAATTACCATAAGATTGTGCACAATATATACAAAAAAATATACTCTTGAAACTTTTTTAAAGTTAGAAATTTATTTAAACATAATATCTGCTTTTATAGAACTTAAAATAACACTTCTTTGCTAGAGGTGGTTTTGACAACAACAACATGGCTGAATATTTGGCGTCCATTTTTGGCACAGAGAAAGATAAGTGAGTTAAGTTTTTTTCTACCTTTTCAAATTACTATAATTATATTTTGTTTATTGTAGAGTAAATTGTTCATTTTATTTTAAAATTGGAGCTTGCCGCCATGGCGATCGCTGTTCCCGTATACACAATAAACCAACTTTCTCACAAACCGTGTTGCTTCAGAATTTATATGTAAATCCTCAAAATTCTGCTAAGTCAGCTGATGGTTCCCATTTGGTGGCCAATGTCTCCGATGAGGAAATGCAAGAACATTATGATAACTTTTTTGAAGATGTGTTTGTAGAATGTGAAGATAAATATGGTGAAATTGAAGAAATGAATGTGTGTGACAATTTGGGAGACCATTTGGTGGGTAATGTTTATATAAAATTCCGACATGAGGCAGATGCTGAAAAGGCAGCTAACGATTTAAACAATCGATGGTTTGGTGGACGTCCAGTATATTCAGAATTATCACCGGTTACCGATTTTCGTGAAGCATGTTGTCGCCAATATGAAATGGGTGAATGTACCCGTTCAGGCTTTTGCAATTTCATGCACTTGAAACCAATTTCGCGAGAACTGAGAAGGTAATTTACAAATAAATATTTGGTTATGAAGAAAATTTGTCATTTTTTTTTTCATTTTTAGATATTTGTATTCCCGTAGACGTCGCTCACGTTCTCGCTCCCGTTCACCTAGACGCAGACGTTCCCGCTCTCGTGAGAATCGTCGTCGTTCACGTAGCCGTGACCGTGGAGGCGACAATCGGAAAGGACGTTACTAGACCTGATTATATTTCAATACTATTTCCGGCGATATCCGAAATTTTCTAAAATTACCTAAAATTAAGTTTTCCTTCTTTAAAATGTTCACAAAAAAATTATGTTTATCTCGAAAAGCATTAATAAAGATCTTTGGCTTTACATAAACATAAAGTTTATTGAAATTATTATATACACATTTTTAATTTAAAACTTAACTAGGTTGTTGCAACTTGTTCGTTTCTTCATTGGAGGTTTGCATTTGTTTAAGTTGCTTCGTCAAGTCTATTTGCTGTTGTAAAACATAGGTATTTTCCGTTTTGCGTCTTTGTTGTCTTTCAAGGTCTCTCACAACTCCTTCATGTAATTTTTCTCTGGAAAATGTGAGGAAGTTAAATACATAAATATGGATGATTTGTTTTAAACTAACCTGTCATTTGTTTGTTTTAAGTGTACATAACCAATAATACCACCTGAAATTACAAATGAAGCGGCTAATGTTATTTTAGAAGCCAAAGACATTATGTATACTTTAAGGGAACTTTTGTAGATTAGGCACAAAGGATTTATTTAATGTTTTTGCATTATTATAGAAAGAGATAAAAACAAAGTTCGAGGTTATGTTTACAAAAATAAAACCAACAGCTGTTTAGTACTATTATTTTTAGTACAAATTTTTTAAAAGTCCATTATATGCGACGACCGGTTTTAGCTGAGTCGAGCCGCCGGAAGTTTTTCATTAGCCGACATGAAAATTTCGACTTAAACGTGTCCGCCGATTTTGGATAAACTTTTAGTAAACTCATATTATTTCTGTAATTTAACAGACTTATTAAAAAAATAATGTATGTGATAAAGGTTTTGTATGTAAATTTCCATAAGAAAAACATAAAAACCTTTATCAAACATACATTATTTTATTCTGAATACGTCTGTAAAACTTTAATATTATTTCTATAGTCGCTCAAATAAAACAATACGATAATCTACAAAACTTGAGGCTCAACCAAAGACCAATTATTGATTTATTCTTTTAAATTCTTGGTACTATGGTTTCTCCATATCGTCATCGAAAATGCAAAACAACGTAACATAACTTTTTATAACTTTACAGGAAGCACATGATATATTAATGATGAGTATTTTTATTTTTATAATTAAATATTTTGTATGTTAAGTGGTTTATATTTTTCAAGACTTCTATTTTAAGTCAGAAAACTAATAATAATTTAATAAAAAAGATTCTATAATTTCTTATAATATTTTGTAATCTAAGTTTGCAAAAAAATAAATAAATAAAAATAAAAAATAAATTATATATATATTTTTTTAACAAAATACGTTGTTTTGTCATTAAATTTGTAATTATAATCGTTTTTTTTTTAAGCTACAGGTCGGAAAATTTGTGATCACACATACATACAGACATATTTTGAAAATAATAAACTATATTTAGTTGAAAATCCAAATTTTAAATGGAAAATGTTTACGTTACGTTGTTATGTCTTTGGTTTAAATAAATTTTTATATAATTTATTAATACCAAATTTTACTGAAATCGTGGTATTTATCACTTCAAGGGAATATTTATATGGATGTACGACATATTTTTCAAATTCAATCAAATTATCTTTAAAATTATTTGTTCTTTGTGCAGAAATTTTAAATACAAAAATAATAAGTTAGCGGAGCAACCATCATCATCATGCAAGGCGGAAGGGGGTCTTTGGATTGATCGGAATACTTTAAATAAAAATAAAAATTTGTACATTTTTCATTAAAAAAATAAATAGATAAATCATTTAAATTTTTACATTTTTTTTTAAAATGTGTCAACTTTTTCAAGAAGTACACACTTATTCAAAGAGTGTTTTATTATTTAAAAATATTATTTTTCTTCATCTTCACTTACTGAGTATTATTGATCATACTTTCTAAAACAAATATTTCGTGCTAAAATTAAACTAATTGTTATCACAAAAATGTATGTACATATATAAATTATAAAATGCAGTGAATATATTCTTAAATATAAAAACAAGTAAAATCCAAAAATAACGCACTAACAGTGAGTAGCAGCAACAAGAAATTATCTTTAATAAAATATAGTAATAAATAAAAAATGAATAAATGATAAGATTATCATTAATAAAAACAACAAGCAATATTAAAAAAGTTAACCTCTAAAAATGTCCTCCCCCACCATAGTCATTTATACGAACACATTACTTATGCACTTACTTAGGACTACATACATATACATACATATGTATGTATTACATATACATATGAACATAGTATGTATTTTATATGTATCATTAAACATTTGAAGGATATTTAAGGTGCTTTTCGTTAATGTCCCCTTAAATTCTTAAGTATTTTATATTGTCTGTTTAGGAAACATTATGACACTGTTGAATAGTCTTTGTATTTTTGTTCTTTTCTCTTTTTCTTATTTGCCTTTGTTTTGTTTACCATGTTCGGTGACTGGCGTCTGTATAGATGGTAGCACGCAACATATGAAAAAGTTCCGCAACAATATTACAAATATAATTTTTAACCCCTACCCACTTCAAAAATAACAAACTGAAAGTAAAACGATGCGTTTACAATACCGAGTTATGGTGTCATGCGCATTAATTTGAAAAGTTTTTACTCACAAATTTAAAGTTTATGGATAATTTTTATCGGTGCTCCAACATCCCCTACATTTTTATGGGACAAATACAGAAAAAGTAAAGAATGTAGTTATTTTATAGGCGTCAATAGTATTTACAAGGATATAATTTAATATTTAATTTAATTAATTAACTGAATTATTTTTTAAAATTTTTGTAATATTTGCACAACTTTTATAAATGCCTAACTTGGATATATGATATATACATACATCTAATTATCGACAGCCATTCCAATTTTGTCTGTTGAAAAATAATCCAAAAATAATCCAGTTCGCGGATCTAAGAGATATAACCAAATATAAATTATTTTCAGAAAATTTTGTCTGTAAATAGGCAAATAATATTTTATATATGTTTATAAATCCACAAATTGAATTTTTCTTGAGGCTAATTGCAATTTATACATATTTATTATAATTGTGTCTTCTTTAAAATGATAAACAAAAATTATTATTATATCGATTTCGATATCGTTATCTCCAAAAATTACGATAGTATCGTTACTACCCACATTTTGTTTTGAACGTTATTTATTAATAAAAATTTGCATTTAAATATACTATATATGTATGTAATTATAATCAGCTAAAATAAGAAATAAATATAAAACATATAAAAATTGACATATTTAATGCATATATTATGATTAATAATATTGGGAAAGCATGATTGTTCCTTCGGTACATATATGTATGTGCTGAAGGATGCTACCAAATTTGTGCAAATTTCAAAACATTATTTCCTAACATCTTTTTCTTGGAAAATGTTTTACTAATATTTTCCATTTTAACTACTTTTATTTAGCATTTTTATTAGAATCATATTAAATTTGTTTTTGCAAAATTCCTAAAATTATCATAGAGATCAATTTAATCATAATTATGAACCAAATTTAACTTTTTTTATGAAAAAAGTTTGGAAAAAAAGTCTTGTTCGATTCATAATATTTATGTAGAAAATGTTTAAATGTAGGGGAGACTGGGGCAGCTTCGGCAATGACGTTTTCGATATGAAGCAATCGTTGTGCATCACTGACTAATAATCGTTGTGCATCACTGACTCAAACGAAATTTGACATCTCTAGCTTACCAACTGACTTAGATGTTTTAGTATTTTTGTAAGTGTTTTTGTTATATTTTGACTCTAATTTTTAAGTATTCTGAATTTGAACATTTTCAATATTTAAAACAGAGTTTACAAAGTAACAAAAATGAGAATTGTGCTGTTTTCCAAAAAAAAAAAAATAAGTGATTAAAAGAAAAATAGAAGATTAAAAGAAAATAGTGTAAGTAGTGCTTTCGAGGTAGTTTGAGCATTTAAATTCGGGGAAGATTCGGAAACGGTTGAATGTATGATTGAATCGCACATAAAAAATCGTTTAAGGGTTAAAGAAATTCGTTTATTTTTCATTATTTTCATCCAGCTAAAAAATTAATACTTAGTTGGATANTAACCAAAACCTAATTCTATNTTTAAATGAATAGAATACCACGGCGTGACAAATGACACATTCTTATATTCAGAACTTTAAAAAAGGTGCCGAAACTGCCAGTACTTTTTACTGCCAGTATTTTTATTTTCTGTGTACCTAAAAAATTCTGTTTTAACCAGGATTTTCATTGGAAGAAAATGCACCAACTTTTATGTTTGTTGACAAGAGATGTAGAGTTGAACGTCGTTGCAAGTCAAAAAATTTCAGGATTTTTTTTGACCACGTATAACGCTTACGCTTGCAGTACTATATTGGAAAGAAATTCATCAGACTTAAAAGGTACTATGTACTAGATATTCATTATATGTATGCCATCAATAGAAATGATTGTTATTCAAACTAATTTCTTTTTAATTACATTTAATGTTTCATCAGAAAAATTTGACGATTTTTCGTCAAATTTATCTGGCAACTATACCTCAAAACCATTGAAAGATTACTCGATTAGACACGTAAGTATTCTTTTCCCAAATTTCTCTTAAAATCCCTTAAACAAGCATTCTTTTAATTGTCTGTCTTTATATTACTCATTTTTAATGCTACATGTATTTTTTGCGTATAATAATAAAATATACTGAGTAAAATACAAGTAATCAAACATTTTGTTTTGTTTAACAAAATTCCATCATACTTGTCTGCCACAGTAGTAATTCACAGTTAAAAACGTACGGTTGTAGCGGAAGAAGAATTTAAATAAAATAACGTATATTAAAAAAGTGTAATAATACAAAATAAAAAAAAAAAACAAAAAATCATATATAATTAAAACGAAAAAATTAAATAAATACAATAATCATAAAAAAATTCATAGATATAAAAATTTGAAACCAATTTACATATGTATATGAAAATATACGAACAGAGAAGATTATATTTAAAGGATTCTCATACTCACATATACATACATACACAAACATGTGTATACAAGTATAAGGATATGAAAAAAAAATACTTGAAAAGACCTATTTTTAAACACATTCAAAAGTGTTACATATTGTCTACTTTTTCCTTTAAACTTTTATTAGCTTTTCTTTTTTATTTAAATTTTTGCTTTAAAATACATTTAGATCTATTTTTTTCCTTTTATAACCCATATTGGCTGACAAATATTGATTTAATTTTTTTTATATATTTCTTTTGTTCGTTTATTTTTAAAAGTAATTTGAGAATTTTAAAGCTAAAAATCTTAATAAATAATATAATATTAAAGTGAGAAAATACATTTTTATTTTGGGCTTGAATAATTTTTTTCCTTTCAAATTGATGTGTGTTTTTTTTTCTCATTTCCATGTTATTTTAATTGTTGAAAATAATTGAAAGTGTTTTGATTTTGTTTAATATTATTTCATAATGTACTTATACACAAACGAGTAGATTGCAATAATATACATATGTATATACATATGTATATAAAAAACAAAATAATGAGATAATTTGTTATATTAAACTACCATTTGTTTATATTTTTTTGTTTTGTCATTCATTCACTCACCCACATCAATGGTTACTAACACATCTAAGACCGGCTTAAAATTTATATTATTTATGTTAGCATATGGCTGTTTCCATATAACTCAGTTACTTTGAAAAAAATTCTTTAGATTAATAACAAAAATTTGGGAAAATTAATTTTTTTTTTTAGAAAATGTACATATTTTTATAATAGATATATTTTATTAATTTAAAAATTGCAGTATAAAATTTATTTTTATGAAAAAAATTCCTTTTTTCAAAAATTTTCAATAAATAAAAAAATATATACATATATTTTTCATAAATTCCTTGTTAAATTTTAGCTTATTCTTCATTTAATAGAAAAGCTTTAATAAATACTCTTTATGTTCTGTAGAATTCTACACAGAAAATAAAAACTTAAACAGTTCTAACAAAAATATTATGAATCGAAAACATGACCTTTTTTCCCAAACTTTTTTCATAAAAAAATAAAATTTGATTCATGGATATTATTAAATTGTTCTTTATGAAAAATTTATGAATTTTGGCATATTTTTGCTTAAATTTCGATTTGTAAAAGTAGTTAAATAAAAATTTGTTTGGAAATAATTTGCACAAATTTGGTACCATTTTATAGCACATATGAATGGTGCTAAAATGTTGCTAAAAATAGTTAAGAACTAAAAATTTTCAAAAGAAAATTTCAACTCTCAAATAATATAGATTACTTTCTAAAAGGTACACTCGAAAATGATATCATAATTTTGGAAAATAGTGATATTGGAATGATAATTTAGTAATATTTAATTGTAGTTTTGGAACTATATACATGCAGACAAATATTATATGAGTTTATAATATCATTGTTATTTTATCAGAAATAAAATCAATACTATATATTAAGGAACTAAGGTTCCTGTTTCCAAATGATTTTGTATGTAATAGCATATTGATATTATTGATGTAAAAATTGAACATAAAATATTTTTTCTACAAAAATTTTCAATTTATTTTTATTTTCCTGAAAATGATTGAAGTTTTTTCCTAAATAAAAAATATTTAGATATTTAAAATTACGATATCATTAATGATACTGGATCGTTTCTTGGTTTGTAACAAATAAAATTTAAACAATTTGTTAAAATTTTTAAATTATTCTTAAATATTATGAACTGAAATCAATGAAACTTCTTATATTTATGTACAAACATATTTCTGTGTAGATTTTAAGCCAATTCATCTAATAAACTATAAAAATATTGTTAAATTAATTAAATACAAAACTATTTTGTTTAAAATCCCTCCAAAATTTGTTTTTAAAGGGCTTTAAAATTTTGATATAAATAAAATTTATTCGCATCAATTTAAAAGTAAGTAATGGACATTTTATAGTGTAGACTCGCGTGAGAGAAAACTTAATGAATGCCCTCCACTGGTCTGTTAGTCAAATGATTGTCGATAAAATATCGATAACTTTTTTATAGAACATATTGGAAAAATATATTTTAATAATAGATGTGAGATAAATTTAAATCTGATAGAAAATATATAGGCTAACTTAATAACACACAAACCATCGATTTTATTATACCATTGAGTAATTCCATTTTAAATTTAAAAAATTTTAAACCTTGATCAACAATTTGGATAAAATTGTGTGCATATATAGAGTAGGATTCATAATCGTGTAATATTAAATAAATTCCTTTCTATTTTTAAAAATGTGGCATCTCTCTAACTTTAAGTGTGATAAACTGATTTTTTTTCAATGGCCATAACTTTTTTTTGTATAAAATATATCAAAATTATACAATAAATTCGTCATAAGATGTCATATAAAAATTTTGTAAACTAATTTTTTTTAACACTTTTTTATTTAAAAATTATCATTAAAGACGTTTATCTTAAAAAGTCCATCTCCAATTTTTTTTTATAATTTTTTTTATAAGAAGCTCTATTGGTATACTTACTATAGAAAAATTTCAGAGAGATCAAATTTTACAAATTTAAAATGGAATTACTCAATTAATTATTTAAATTACATAATTATTTATAGTTCAAACAAAATTTTTAATTAAAAGTTTAGTATCGATTTAAAAACTTTTGAATCTTTTATTAAGCAATTTAATTGATAACAAAATTATGATACTTAATTTTATATCTAAAATATGATTACAAATGCCATAAGGAATAGCATTTATATAAGTAAACTAATGTTATAGTAGATAGTTTTATAAATTATAAAAGAAAATTTCCATACAAACATTTTGTTTATAAATAAACCTTAGATAAACGAAAAAATTTTAATTACCATTACTGCTTTTAATCGATAATGACAATATTCTTGAATTATAAATTAGGAGATAATATATATACGTCACAAGATATAATATATAATAATCTTAATTAATAATTAAAATAAGGAATTTAATTAAAAAGAAACCAAAAAATTGAAATGAGATAAATAAACATCAAACAATTAAATAATATAAAATTAATAATTTTACTTGAATTTCCAACAATGTTTATTAGTTGATTTTAATTAAAATTGTCTAAATAATCGTTGATTAATTAAATAAAAATTTCTTATTAATGAATAAAAAATATGATAAATTTTTTGTTCTGGTAAAGCTGAATTGATCTTATTAGGGTTTATCAAATCGACTTTCGAAAAATCGAACAATGGACTTTTTGTTGTAAGAAGTCGAAATCGACTTTTTGATTTGAAAATTGTCGATAAATCGACTTTCTTGATGTCAAAAGTCGAAAATAGTCAAAAAGTCGGAAAAAGTTGAAAATAGTCGGAAAAAATCAAAAAGTCGGAAAAAGTCTAAAATAGTCGAAAATATTCGAAAAGTCGAAAATAGTCGGAAGAAGCCGAAAATAGTCGGAAAAAATCGAAAAGTCGAAAATAATCGGAAAAAATCGAAAATAGCCGGAAAGTCGAAAATAGTTGGAAAAAGTCGATTATAGTCGGAAATAGTAGGAAAAAGTCGGAAATAGTCGGAAAAAGTCGAAAATAGTCGGAAAAAATCGAAAATAGTCGAAAAGTCAAAAATAGTCGAAAAATCGAAAATAGTCGGAAAAAAAATCAAAAAGTCGATTATAGTCGGAAAAAGTCGGAAAAAATCAAAAAGTCGAAATAAGTCGATTATAGTCGGAAAAAGTCGAAAATAGTCAGAAAAAGTCGATTATTCCAAAATTAAAAAAAGTTGAAAAGTCGAAAAATCGACTATTTAAGAATTGAAAATGTCGAAAAGTCGAAAAATCGACTATTTGAAAATTAAAAAGTCGAAAAATCGAAAAGTCGACTTTTTGTTCAAACTATAAAACCCTAGACCTTATGTTAAAATATTTTTTTTTCGTTTTTGAAACTGTTTGTTTTATGAGATACATTATCTTGTATACACCTTCATATAATTCATTTTGTATGGAAATGAATACAACATTTGTATAATATGTTAAGTGCATCTTTCAATTATTAATTATTTTTAAAGTAAATTAGAAATGTTCAATGTAAATACTAGGTTCTTTACAAGTAAATTTCAATATTTATGTTAATAATATATTTAATTGATAACATAAAAAAATATCATTTATATCTACATTTTACTACATTTTCTAAAATTAAAAGTTCTAGAATTGGTGTAATCAATTTAATGGGTTCATAACCAATTCTGGAATGATTCTAAGTTGGTTTTTAATAATATTTTTTTCAGAATTAGAGCATAAGAAACTATTCTGTCTGACTTTTACATCACTTTTATGAACAAATTCCAGTAATTCCCAATTTTCAATAAATTGGGTGCTGGCAAAGTAAAACTTCTACAGAACTAGTTCTAGAGATGACAATTTTCGTAACTTCAAAGTGGAACGAGTACTGATTATTTTCATGTATTCCGAATCCAGTTGTAGAACTAATAAAATTTTACCTGATAACCCATATTTCATTTTAAATGACAAAATAAATCATACTTTAAGGATTCAAGGCTCAAAATCTATTATCATTTTGAGCTCCAAATAAAAAATATTAAATTTAAAAAATTAATAATGTAGTTTAAATAAAAAATAACATCTTTTACATATAAAACCCTTTTGTATATTATTTGCCCAGCAAAAAATGGAACTGAAAAGAGTTGAAAAAGTCATAAATTTAGCATTGTGTTGTCATTGGATGGAAGTATTTAGTGGTGAAAAAGAGCTGCAGAAGTTCTTTTTTGAACCCATAGTTGTCATTGCTAGGATAATCTTCTTTTATACTTCTTATTCCTTGCTTTTGAAGCACTTTCCTTAAAAGTATGCTTATACAATTTTCAAACAAAAATTCGGCTTTAGTCACATAAAATGATAATAAATATATATTAAAATTTATAAAAGCCGGGGTTCACACACAGCAAATTTTCTTGCAGCAATTCTGACTTTGTAGACGAGAGAGGTAAAGGGAATGTTAAAGTTTAGCCTTCTCCTCTCTCTCCTATAAAATCAGAATGGCGGCTAGAAAAATTGCTGTGTGTGAACTCGGGCACATTTTAATTTCCTTAGAAATTATTAAGCATTTTTTGCTGCTAAATATTCATTTATACTCACTTTGTTGGAAGTAATTATTAAAAACTTCCAAAAATGTACAAAATATGCACTTTGTTCTACTGTTAAAATGATGAAAATGTTTTTTTTTTTTTTTGCTGGGTTGTTTATCAACGACATTCCAATATTTATGTATTTCCTACATTTATATCTCTACATATGTACATACACAGAATATTTTATAATTTTCTTGATCAATTAACGAAACCATAACAACAAAATTTTATTTATTCATTATTATTATTACAATTTCTTCTTTTTTCTTTACTCTTTTATTTTTTTATTTATCAAGATCTGAAATCCAATTAACGCAAGTATATCGTAAACTATATAAACAAAAACCAATAATAACAAAATGACAAAAGTCGAATTATATAAATCACGTATATTTGTTACGATCATACATTTATTGGCATTGGGTCAATTTGTGTATGCATTTTATTATCACAATTTCGAAACACAAAGAAGTTATAAACTTAAAAATGCTGAAGATAAAAAAATGGTTCCCAATACTGTGGAGAAAAAAGTGCAGTATTTAACATATTGGTGTTTGGTAAGTAAATTAATTTTTATTAGAGATATTATTAGAGATATAAAGTTACATTTAATAAGTTTAGTCTAAAAATGCTCATACACACACAACGATTATTACGGCGAATTCAGACTCAGTCTCAAACTCAAAATAAACACAACTTTTGCTTATACGCTGAAGTGTTAAACTCCATGAATAAAAAATATTAAATTCAAAATTCTTAGCGGTGAGTCCAGATTTTTTAATATAATTGACTTCCTATTTAATTGATTTTTAATAGTAAATCACTTAGAGAAACATGTCTGTGAAGATAAATTCGAATATAACTAGCAAATACACAAACCAAATTTTTTAACAGAGCGCTGTAAACAAATTAACACAATAAATGAAATTAACACAATAAATGAGAATTCCTTAAGCTTTTCTGGCCATATCTCGAATAGGATGAATGGCTAGGATAGGACACTATATGGAAATGGTGCTCCCAGGGTCATACTATTAAACTATATTAATGGTATTTCTGAAATAATTTTGGAACTTTAGAAAATTACATTTTTGTAAAATTTAAATTCTGGACAGGATTTGTGGATAAGATGTTTGAGTTTCCAAGTCATAAAATATACATAAGTACCATTTAATACTTAATAACTTAATACGTTAAACTGATTTATGATTAAATGAGATTACAATGAGAATAACATTTTTATTTTGGATTATAATGTAAGAATATGTTATTAGTATTTAATATTAAAGTATTTTTAACAAAAAGTATTTGTGTGGAAAAAAAATGTAATTAACAGAAACAAAAACCGATACTTTTACAAAACAAAAATATATTATTATATTAAAATAAATTAATTTATAAAGTGGACTTATATGTAAGCTACGTAAATTGTGGACAGATTCTCATAAAATGTCCCACTGTAATTTCTTTTATTATTATTATTATTATTATTATTATTATTATTATTATTATTATTATTATTAATATTATTATTCTTATTATCTTGCTCGCGAAGGGATAATATCAGGACCAAATGAGTATGGTTTTATATACACATTATTGACTCATTCAATCATCTACTTGATTTATTTTTAATTAATTTATTAATTGGGAATATGTATTGTTTTTAACTTT
>MINK01188057.1:25949-47103 GCA_001735545.1 Phormia regina
AATGGAATATTAAAAAAAAAATCGAATTAAAATATAATTAAATATAATTCAAATGTTTACATCCATTTTAGAGTTATTTGTTTATTTTTTACTTCAATATTCTCCTTTAATACGTACATAATAGTTAAGAGAAAAAATAAGTTAAAAAAACACATTTTTGGCCAGAAAAGAAAAACTACTCACCACAAATGTGGGTTTACAGGATTGATTTTACTTCTAAAACAAACGGCTTTGTGATTGATACCCCATGCCACCATCAACTTTTCATCATCGTCGTCGTCATCATCATCATTGCCACCACTAAACATAGGAAACAAATATGTCTTGCTTATTTTTCTAACAGACCAACTAAACATTTTTATGATCTTATAAAGAAAACAAAACAAAAAAAAAAAAAAAAAAAAAAAAAAAAAAAAAAAAAAAAAAAAAAAAAAAAAAAAAACGTAATCAATCCCAAAAAAATCTTTGAAATCTATTCTTTAAACAATTGTTAGCATTATATTTTCTTTGAACATTCTTTTTTTTTTTATAACACACATAGGAAGAGATAAAATGTCTTTGACTTGTTTATTTATATTGTTCTTTTTTAAAATTACTTTTAACAAAAACATATAATTCCTTTCAACTTTTTTTATTTTTAATTAAAAACAAAATTAGCACAATACGTAAAGAAAATAAGAAAAAATAATTTTAAATATAAAAAAATAGGCAAATCATTGACCTAAATGTAAACAATGCGTATTTGGAGAATAATTTACAAAATATAATAAACGAATTTTTTTTCAAAATGTTTTTATACATATTATATAAAATATGTGTTTACACAGATTTTCCACCCATTAAGACGCTTTTAATTGTGTGAAATAAAATAATAAACTCTTGTAAAAGAAAATATACAATACGTTTTTATCGCTTTTTAAAATATGATTTTCAATGATCTACACTAGTCTACATAAAGATTAAATAAAAATTTTTTTTTTTTAGGAATTTTTAAATACAACGAATACTTTGGAACAAAAAATTAAGAGCGTTTGTAAAATGTTTTAAATAATTAATATTTCCATTTAAATTTTTTACATTATGACATTAAGAAAAAGGTTCTTTATATTGAAATGAAATTGCTGAAGTTTACTGAAACCGAATTTCTTTTTTTGTACATCAAAATATCGGAAATGTTACAGAAAATTTAGCTACTCATAAAAATCAAACAATAGCAATTAATAATATCAAAATTCTTGATATTTTATCAAATTTTTTTCTAGTGAAAATTGTACACATTTGTACATAAACATATATGCGTTTGAATATATGAAGATATGCGTTAGAATCAGTGTTGCCGATTTCTGTATAATTACCCAAAAATGGGACAATTTAAAATTTCTTTGATAATGTTTGGATAATGAAATTTCTATGTAATTTTTGTATAATTTCAATAGAACTTAATTTCATAAATAAGTATATTAGCTGTAAAAAAGTCATATATATTTCTTGTACAAAATGGCTCCAATTTAGAAATTTAAGACTGTGAAATTGAAAACCTGAAAAAAGTAAGGTTAAAATATACAGTGACATTTCACTGCAAGATTGCAACAAGAGCGGAATAAATTGTGTAACTTCTGATTTTCATGATTTATAATGCTTCCAAAAGAGAACTTCAACCACTTCTATGAATGTATGTATTTCTTTTTATCAGGGAAAAGGTTCATTTCTAAGGAAATTAAAATTTCACAAATTTTTAAGTATTTTTATTATCTTTTAACAAACCTAAAACAACATTTTTATTAAATAACAAAATTCATTAAAAAAAAAAACACAAAAAAGAGTTGTCATTGGTAGAAATGTCAGGGCTTAAAAACTGTAGTTAAAATCAAAGCTTTTAGAGTTCTTTTTCAGTGCTTTTTTTGATTTTATTAATTAAAATTAATTAATTTTTAAAAAGTTGTGTAATTTTTTTAAATTTTGGATAATTTAATGGCTTGGGTTGTGTAATATGAACTATCGTCCCCGGCAACACTGGTTAGAATATACGAAGTTTACATCAATATTTTTAGTAACATTTTAAAAACAATGTTCTTTTAACATTTGCTTTAACAGCCGTGTTTAAACATCGAAAAAATTACATTAATGTTATGTTCACATATAAAGGTTTTTTAAAAAATGAGTCGCTTTGTTAAAAAACACAAACCACAGGAATAAATTTTTAGTATTTAGTACAATTTTTTGAAAAAAGAATTTGTAAAAATTATTAAACAATTAAAAAACAAAAAATTAAAAATTTTGAATGAAATTTATATTTGTTCATAAAATGTTTTTGTTGGAAAATTTTATTTTTTAAATTAGAAAGAAAAAAGGCTATAAGAAAAAACGTAATAAAATCATATGTGAATAGTGATGCTTAAATTTAATGTAAACCTATATATCTGAACATATATAAAAAATAATAAATTAAAAATTTCAAAGGTACGAGTAGAAATCGAAAAATGCCCATTTTTCAAGAACTCATCTAAAAAGAATTAACATCATAAGCGTCAACTTCATAAGAAACATTTTAATATTCAAAAAGAATTCCAGTTTTCAAAAAAAAAAATCCTTTTAATGTATTCTTTACCCATTTACAATTTATTAATTCCAGTAATATTTAAATTTTCTTTTTTAAAATATATACCCCTGCACAGGCGCGGATCCACGGGGAGGGAAAATGGGAAATTTCCCCCTTCCCCCAAAATGAAAAATCTTAATGCAAAATTTGTACTAAATCATTAATTTAAAAGAAATAGTTGTAAAAATCATTCTATTTTCCTCCCCCAAAGCATTAGCTAGGTCCGCGCCTGCCCCCGCAAAAACTTTGGTTGCCAAGTAATGAGTTAAGAAGCTAATATAATGGATTTACACTACTTACATATTAGCTGAATAACACATTATTTTAACACGGTGATACATTAGAGGCAACTACTTACCTCATGCCATTACTCAAATGTCATTAGATGAACTAATTACTTTTAAGTTGTTCAGTAATTCATTGTTTTTAAAATATTACAGAAGCCATTAGTTAAAACAAAAGGAATTAGTTGGATTTTTTTTAATTTTATTAAAAAGAAATCATACAATAAATAATGTGTGAAATAAAGTAAATACATGATTTATGTTTCAATTAAAAAAGATAACTGTTGGACCAATAAACCATCTAACAGTTATCTTCCGCATTATTCTCAGTTCATGGCCACAGTTGGAAATCCCTGAACGATGTTGCAGCTCTGTTTCCCCGAAGCCGACTGCACCTCATGTAAACACAAATTATGGTCACCTTGTTTGGAGTAGTTTTCATCTCAGATCTGCCCTCGCAGAAGTCCCATGCTGAAAAATATACAAGATTTTAATACCGTTTCGTTGTTAATCGCGAATGTAATTAATAGAATTTCCTACCTTAAATAAACATTGTTAGAATATGTAAATCTAGGTAATTTTTTGCTAAACTGTTCACCTCTTCACTATAAAAAGAGCAATAAAAATGTTACACTATTTTGCAATAATATTTTGATACTTACCATAACTTAAGAAGAATAAGTAACAAATAATTGAAAATTTTAAAAATATTTTCATATTTAATTTGATTGTGTATTTTTAANNATTTTATTTGATTGTGTATTTTTAAATGTCAAGACATTTTATTTTGAATATTTTGTCAAATAATTTTTTATTATTTTTTTTTAACAACAAACACTTTATCAAATACAATAAATAATTCAGTTTTTAAACCTTGTCATTGAAAAGTAAGTACATCTGTAACTACATGCCATTACCAAGTTTTTGCTGGGTACATATAAATAGTTCAAGTATTCTACTTTTTTCATAAATAATGATATTTATTAAAAATTATCATAAGAAATTTTAATTTTCGAAAAAAAACTTGTATTCAAAGTAGTTTAAATTTTTCAAATTGTAGCATTTTCTAAAACTTTCTCTATAAGACAACAAATAGTACCAATTTCCGAAAAGCTGTAAAAAATGTTAAAAGTACTAAAAAGTAATTTTTCTTAAGTAAGTAAGTAATAATATTTATAGAAAAAATATATATTTTGAAAAGTACCATTCTAAAATTTGTAAAAGTGTATTTTTTAATAAAACCCTAATAAAACTCTGGCTTTTCAAAAAAGTACTAATTTAATAAAAAAATACCACTAAATACGTTTCAATACCGTCATTAATTATATAATTTATTTGAATTTAAATATATTTTTTGTTTTGAATAAAATTTTACTTTCGATTATTATTTTGTTGTACAGTGTAATTAGCAATAAGGAACATATGGAAAATGTAAATACAAATTGCATGTGGAAAGTTCTTTAACATACAGTTAATGTTTCTTTACGCTGTCCAAAAAATATTTATATGATTAATACGATTTATTTTATTTTTTTTAGGTTTTTGCACTCATTTTTCCAAGCAATTAAAAGAACGAATATAAAAGTTTAACCTACACACATGTTTCGTATTTATATTTTACATAAAATTTGCCATAATTTAAGGTGACTATTACTTATTAGGGATTAATGTTTTGTGTTAAATTTTCTTAATAATTTTAAGGTTACACTTGATAAACTTAAAAAGAAAATATTTAAAATACAAAACATATTATTTTACCACTGTGAATAATATGCACTATGGCTAATGTCTTTATACGTATGATTTTTTATTATTATTTTATTTTTTGAAGATAAATAACTGATACGCCCCATAATTGTTTATTTTTCGATGAAACAATTTAGTAATTTTTCCCAACTTTAATTTAGTTTATTTTTATAATTCGTCTTATTTAAACATGGAAAGCGCATTAGTAAAGTGTTTAGTGATTCTATTAGCATTAAGTGATTTAAGCGAATCCACTAAATGGTTAATAGAAAATCCTAGTTTTGATGAACCCTCAGCTTGGTTAGATGAATATTTACCCTGTGCCAGAGAAAATGTTATATTTCCTGAAAAATATCAAGCTTTGTTGCCGCTGCCAAAACAAGTTGATGTGGGCGGATTTATATTACCCAAAGATGGTGCTATATTATTGAAACAGGACAGCACTATAATACTGGGAGGTGATTCACATAAACGAGATTGTGATAAAGGTAAAGGTTATTTAAAACAACCCACTGTACACAAATGGTTTGATCCTCTTACATGGCGAACATCATTAGAGGAGAAGAAAAATTCAGCCATACCGGATATGAATAAAGTACCTTGCAATAATGAGTCGGTGGTTATACAAAGTACAGGACCTATGGTATTTGATTTAGAGTATACTCCTTATTTGCGTATGGGTCAATTGAGCTTTGCTGGCTCTTTACTTTCAAAGGATTACTTAAAGGAGTTATTATATACGGATTTGGGTCAATTTCTTTTTAAAAATCAAGATGGTGTTAATGTGGAATATTATCATAATGATGTTTGTGGCTGTCATAAAGATTTTAATGTTTTTGTTGAACCCATCTGTCACAATGTTATAAATTCTTGTCCCCGTCCTCATTGTCTAGTGCCTGTCGTTCCTTTTGGCAGTTGTTGTGCCATATGTGGTGCCACCTTAAGATTTGCTATTGAATATTGTGAAAATGATAAACTAAATATATTACGAAATATTATAAAAAATGCTCTTAAGGAAAAATCCTTAGAAGAAGATTTAGATTTTTATGTTGACTATATAAATTCTCAACAATATGGTAATTTTCTACAAGCCATTATAGTGGATCGTGATGGATACTCTGAGAAAAGTGTTAAATTTATGAAACATCTTAATGAGACCACCAATTGGTCGAAGATATTAAAAATGGAAGTACATCATATATATGAATTCTCCGGAAGACCCTACAATCCAAATGTTACTTTTGGTTCTATGATGTTAATTTTACTATGTTTAGTTTTTGTTTCAATTGTATTTTTGGTTATATTTGCCCATTACTATCCCGATAACCGTTATCTACATTATGTACCACGTTGGGTCTATGATCCACGATTATGGCGTGCTTTTGTTAATCGTTCAAATAATGTTTTTGCTCGTTTCGATAATACCAGAGCTAGTATACAAACAATGACAACGGAAATTCATAAAAAACATACTTTTAAAATGGGTTATGATGCGGAAAGTGGTGCAGTTAGAGAGCAAGCTTTTGATAATCCTATGTTTGGTGAAGTACCCTCTACATCACAAGCTGCACGTCAAGAAGAATCGCCAGCATTGAAAAAGTTAGAATGTCCTCAAGTACCACAACTTATTATAGAGAGTGTTGATTTAGTTGATAGCGCAGAGAAGGAGGAAGATGAGGAAGAGCAAGAATTAACGGAAATTAAATTGGAATCATCATCGTCAGAAGAAGAGGAAGAGCATGAAACTGAAGGATAACATAAAATATTTATGATGATATTATTGTATTTAAATGTAATTTATGATTATTATAAATAAAATTTAAATTTATATCTAAATATATTTTAATTTCCATTTGATTATAAAATACTAGTTTATCCAATCGATTCGGTTATAAGATTAATTTTAGTCAGTTGAAAAATGGTCGAAATTGAAAAATGTCAATTTGTGTCGAACAACCGATAATTCTAAAACTAGTTATTTTGGTGTTATAAATTAATGTATTTTAGTGAAAAATTAGTTGTTTTAGTAAAAAAATAGGTTCTTAGTCAAAATGAGTTTTTTTTTTGAGAAATTAGATTTTTATAGAATAAAAAAAAAAAAAAATATTGAAAAATTATATTTTAGCGAAAAATAAGGTTTTAGTAAAAAATTGGAATTTTAGTAAAAAATTGGATTTTTAGTAAAAAATTGGATTTTTAGTAAAAAATTGGATTTTTAATAAAAAAATTGGATTTTTAGTAAAAAATTTGATTTTTAGTAAAAAATTGGATTTTTAATAAAAAATTGGATTTTTAGTAAAAAATTTGATTTTTAGTAAAAAATTGGATTTTTAGTAAATAATTAGATTTTTTGTGCAAAATTAGATTTTTAGTGAAAAATTTAATATTTTGTGAAAAATGTGATTTTAAGCGAAAAATTGATTTTTAGTGAAAAATAAAATTTTTAGTCAATAATTAGATTTTGATTTGTTGTACCGAAAGTGTAAATTTTTACACTTTCTAATTGGAAAATTTTTTTATTTTTTGGTGAATACAAAAAATTTAACAAATTTCTAAACAAAATAATTTTTAACAGAATACATAGGATTCACAATGTTATAATGTTGTTAATGATTCAAGTAATGTGGAAATAACCGAAAATTCTGACATGTGTGACGATTGTTTGCTAACTGAACTTAATCTGAAACGAACAAGAAACCCTAAGTAGATTATCTTAATCTTAGTGATATTCTTACTGTGTTACCATCATTAGATGCATGTGAAACTACATGCCATTACCAAGTTGTTGCTGTGTATTTATATTCTTTACAAAAATTATTTAAAAAAACAAAAATTATTATTTTAAACGAAATTTATTTTCATTATATAATTTGTCTGTAATTTGAAAATGGTCTCAGTTTTTGTATATTGTATCTCTAAATGTGAACGAAAGTTTCGTTCAAGTTAATGTATTGAAAACAACAAATAATTTTAAAATTTGGTTGTTGTTTTTCATTCACTTTTGTTCCAATTAAGTGAAACAGGTAGTTAATCTTATTTTATGTTTATAAAACTAAAAATTTATTTATAAAATTCTATTTTTTTGTATTTTTTAAACTGGTAAATTATTATTCGAACAATTAACTTTATTCTTTATTCGTTCGAATAATCGAAGAAAATTTTAATTTTAGTTGATCACACGAATAATAAAAAATATATAAAATTTTATTCGATCAACTTCGATATCGAATAATTGACAACCCTAGTAATTATCATACATAGAACAACTTCAATGACAATCCTATGTTAAGTTAATTGGAAATAAATCGTTTTTGCACTATTTCTGGATACAAAATACGTCCATAGTTTATTTAATAAAATGTGATATTGAACGATTAAAATTTTACAAATTCTTAAATTAATGACAATATTATTGTTATTTTCATTGACTTCTGCAAGGATCATAAGGTCATATTTATAACAAGAAATGTTTCTGAAACAGAAAAAATAAGAATTATATTAAAAAGACTGATTTATTAAAATTAAATTTGAAGAACTTTTTGTAGTATTAAGAACTATTAAGATAAAGCTAATGTCATCTACATATAGGTTCTAAATAAGATATTAAATTTTATAATTAGTTTTATTTATATGTCGGTATTAATCGATCAACTTTATAACCTCGAATAATTATAAAAACCGATTTATTTGATACGCACAATAACACTCGAATATATCACATAATTTAAAATCAAAATCTCATTCAATTTTGCATTTTGAATGTAATAAGTAGACAAATTTTATTAATTTCTTTTGCACACATGTACTATGTAAAAGCCTTAACATTGAAAAACAGGACTTCAATCACAAAATGTCCTCTAGTTTCAAATAAAAGGTCGCACAATATTGACAAATCTCTTCATATTCATCTAAAAACAAGAATAAACAATTAATTATTGATTGCGCCCATTAAATACTAGTGTTGGCATGTAATTTCAAACAAAAAAATCAATTTATTGTGTTTTTTATATTATAAATAAATAACGACAAAGTTTTTAATTGTAATAAGATATTTAGGTATAAAGTTTATTTTAGTTACCAAAATTTTTTACTATGGCTATTGGTATGCATGTACTATTGTTTGTTTAGTAAATGTATTATTAATACATTTTGTCAGTTAATCAATATATTCCAAATTATCAACATAATTGTTAGTGCTGTCTAAATATACGTACTATGTATGTATTAAGTTAATAATAACCTTTGAATAAAATATAAGTCATTGGAAATCCTTTAATAGGATTTGTTTAAAAAAATAGGAACGATTTTTTTTTTTGAAGAGTGTAATTTGTAAGACTCTTTACAGATTTTACTTTAGTTTAATGATTGCTCGAAATTAAATTCGACTTAACAGCGACTTTAATTAGATATTTAAGTGCCAAACGTGTTGGCATAGTGAGTACATTTATTCTATATAGCCCTGTACAAAATTAAGAGGTTTTAGCAATAATTAAGTCCATCAGATTGGTCAATTATTGGGATTCTAATTTTATTTTTTAAATTTCATGCAAATTCTATTGGCGACACATCTGGACTTTGAGTAAGACACTCTGAAATGTTACTTATTTCCTCAGGTATATATTTTGAATCAAATTCACCTTAATTTATGTGTGAATTTTAACAAAAATAAAGTATATATAGGAATCCGACTGTCTTTAATACCCCATTTACATTTACGACAAATCTGAGTTTTTCTTTTAACTAGTTATTTTTTCTGGGTTTTAAATTATTTTTCATACAACAAATTTAACTAGTTAAAAGAAAAAAAAAAAAACAGTTTATTTAACATGTGTTGCATCATATACAACTCTGATTTACGTACCGTGAGTTGCCATGCAAACTCTATGTACGAAAATCTAAGAAAATGCCAAAATTAAGATTTTATGTCAAAATCTAATATAAATATAAGAGCCCAAACACAACCTAGAGGATTTTTTTTATTTGAAGATTTGACAACTAAAACAAACCCAACGGAATCCGCTGGAAATTAAAATTTATTTGAATTTCATAACGGATTCTTAAAAGCTCTTATTTTCTCACTCTCCCTCTCTGTCGTTGTTGCAAAATTATTCACATATGTTTACATTAAATTTATATAAGAGACAGATAGATTTGCTTTTGAGAATCCGTAGTGAAATTAAAATTGATTTTAATTTCCAGCGGATTCCGTTGTGTTGTTTTAGTTGTCAAAATTTCATAAAAAAAAAATAATAATAATCCACTAGGTTGTGTTTGGGCTCTCAGTTAGGTTTTTTGTGAGCAAGTCGATATTTTATCGCTAAGAGCCCAAACACAAGACTTTTCAAATGAGGAATTTGTGGTAACTCCGTGTTTTTGCTTACAAATTCCAAAAAAATACTTAACGTAAATAAACGGCACATCAACATCACATAAACAACCAACTAATCCGGTCTTTAATCTGGTGTATGAGCCTTTATTAGTACCAACCTTATAGCAAACACTTTTATTTAGAACCGTACGTGCGTCTGATTTTCTGCAATCAGAAGCTTGATGTCCAAATTTATTACATTTGAAACACATTAAACTTTTAGTATTTACTAAACTTTTTGCCAACAGAAGCTGTTTTTTTTTTTTTTTTTTTTTNNGACTTTCGAATAATCGAACAATCGACTTTTTGTTGTAAAAAGTCGAAATCGACTTTTTGGTTTGAAAATTGTCGATAAATCTACTTTCTTTATGCCAAAAGTCGAAAATAGTCGAAAAGTCGAAATAAGTCGGAAAAAGTTGAAAATAGTCGGAAAAAATCGAAATGTCGAAAATAGTCGGAAAAAGTATAAAAGTCGAAAATATTCGAAAAAAAATCGAAAATAGTGGGAAAATATCGAAAAGTCGAACAAAGTCGAACAATCTAAAATAGTCGGAAAAAATCGAAAAATCGACTATTTAAGAATTGAAAAAGTCGAAAAATCTACTATTTGAAAATTAAAAAAAGGCGAAAAATCGAAAAGTCAATTAGTCCATATGCAATTTTACACAAAACTGCCAATCATTAAGCCGTTTAACTGTGGAATACCATAGAATTCTTTTAATTCGGCTATAACTTGTTGTAATCTCAGTATTCAGATTTGATAATCAAACAATTTCGTTTTTAATTTATTATAGAAAATATTATAATATATTTTAAAAAAAGTAATTCAAATTCAACTGCTAGTATTTTTCTTTTTAATAAAAATGTTCTTTGATATTATTTTGCTTTGTGAATGAATTCATCAAAAAAGTCTGGAATTTTAGTTCAGATGTTAAAATGTTTGCCATTTGCAGAGTCTATTCGCCGTCTCGCAATAGAAGCATAATTAATTCGATTTTAATATTAAATTGATTCTCATAAATATTTCCTTATAAAGAAATCATTTATGTTAGCAAATTAAAGAAATTTTTCATGAAAGTTGTTAATACTTTTGTACCAGCTAATATATTTTTAAAGAATAATATATAACGTATTGTAAAATTAAGTCTGAATTTTCTTTTAGAAAAAAACGTCAAAATAGGGGTGGAAATAGACAAATCGTCAACAGTCTATTTTAGACCCAAAAATTGTCAAAGTGGCGATAAATCGACAAATATGGCAACAGTGGCTACTGCTGTTTCTTAAAAAATGAAATCTCACCAGTGTTGCCTGAGTCGATAGGTTATATTACTCAACCAAAGCATTTAAATTATCCAATAAACAAAAATTTACACAAAAGAGTAAACTTTTTAAAAATAAATTAATTTTAATACAAAAAATAAATCATTATTTTGTATTAGCTCTTCTCTGGCAAAAAAATACATAAAATTGTTTATAACTTCTAAAAAGTCCAAAGTTCTCTTTTAGAATCAGTGCTGCCAGAAAAATCTGCTAAATACAAGTTTTACCCAAGTTTCAGACTGTTTTTCTATAATAAAAAGAGAAATGAACGATATTTATTTTAATAATCTTATTAAAATAACTTTTAATCGATAAAAAAATATAAGAAAGAGTTGATTTACGTTAAATATTTGCATTCTATTAGTTTTATTAAAAAATAATGTAATTAAAAAAAATAATAAAACATATACATATGCTAAAAAAATTTTTTTTCAAAATAAATTTGCAATTTGTCAATGCATTCTGACAAATCTAGAAGAAAAAATGCTAAAATGGCAACACTTTTGCTAATCTGTAACAATTGATTAATTTTCAGAGGAATAGTGTTTATTTCTTTTAAACAGTCAGTTCGGGGTAGTTGACAAAACGATAAACAATATAGCAGTCATATTTTGTTTAATAATAGTCGTAAAAACATTTATTAATTAAAATAAAATGGCAAAAAGCAAAGTAAATTCTGTGGCCGAAACGGCATACAGTGGCGTTTATAATACTTTACGTATTTTGGTACATATGACGGCCGCTGTACAATTTTCTTATGCCATTTATTATGATCACACTTATGTACATTTTCCGGTGTCTGATAAGAATATGCATAATCCATTTGGTGGTAAATTTAAATATTTAACATTTTTAGATGCGGTACGTATTATTTGTGTGTGCGATAAAATATTAAAATTAGCTTAGTACAGGTGAAAGTTTAAATTATATATTTGTTAATCGCGGTGTCAAAGTCTACAATTGTTTTTTTTTTGTTTTTAATATGAATGTTATCTCATTGTGTTGTGTTTGTTGTTTGGTCAGCATTTCTTAGGAGCTGTATTGCAACAACAATAATACGTTTTTTACGTCGATTTTAATAATGGAGGCATTGCTTATTTCTTTGTACCTAATTTTTTATTCATTTTATACACAATAGCAATAAATTTATTAAAATTCAACCTGTGTGGTTAACGTTAGAATGTAATTATTATTTTGCAAAATTTTAGTCCATTTAACTGTAAAACGCTTTTAGTCCTATTCAAGCTGTTTTAATTTTTAAAAATTGTATATCACTGACAAAGAGAGCAATGTGTTTGTTTACTAAGCAAAAATCAGTGTTGCCAGAAGTATTTTGTTTTTTGTCCCCCAAACTAATTTTTAAGAATGTATTTTATAAAAAAATACTATATATTCTATAGAATCAAAATATATTATAAATTTCCTAGATTTGTAACTGATTCAAAAATGTTACGTTAATGATATTTTGAATTTTTTCCTTAAGGGGTTGTTGTTTCAGAAATTTCGTCTAATTAGCTCTTAACAAAAGAAAATTTAGCGAAAATTATTAAAAATTTTGTGTGGAAGAAAGTTTATCAAGTTTAAATTATTTCCACAAAAAAAATGTTTTTTTGCACTAAAATTTTTTTGCAAAAAAAAAAAAAAAGTTATTTTTTATTTATTTTATATTTTAATTTTTTTTTAATTTATTTTTATAAATGAACCATTAACAGCTTTTAATTGATACCTAAATTTTTGCAATCGGATAAATAGAATAGGAAATATTTACGATTTTAAGTGAGTAAGGGAGGTAAAAAATGATGATGCCAGAAGTTTTTACGAAGTATTAAAATATAATTAACCCTAAAGTGTCTTTAGAGTTTTTTAAAAACTTTTGTTTTTCTTGTTACAGATTATTCAAGCATTGTACTACACCATTTCTTTGATAAATGATTTTGTGGGCAGCAATGAAGTGGCTCCCAAAAAAATGCCCTTGATACGTAAAGTTAAGGATTATATGATGGCTACATTTGCTTTTCCAATTGCTTTAAATGTGGGAATAACATTTTGGGGCTTATATGCCATTGATCGTGAATTAGTCTTCCCCAGAGTTTTGGATGCTGTGTTCCCCAGGTAATAGGTTTTATAAATTACACATTTATATTTCTAATATACATATTTGTATCTATTTCCAGCTGGTTAAATCACATTATGCACACCAATATTGTGGTCTTTATCGTTTTGGAAATGTTCATTTCCTTCCGCTCATATCCACCCAGACCTAAAGGCATTGCTGGTCTTTCCATTTTCATGCTTTGCTATTTAGTATGGTTACATGTTGTTAAACATTACTCGGGCTTTTGGGTATATCCCGTCTTGGAAGTTTTACAATTGCCCCAACGTATTGTTTTCTTTGTGGGATCTTTGGTCTTCACCCTGGCCCTGTATATGTTTGGAGAAATTATGAATAATATTGTCTGGTCAAAGGAACTTAAAATGGCTCAACGTAAACATAAGTAAAAACAATTAGACAATATTTTCTTATACAGCCTTTTCTCTTTTCATTCAAATCCCATTATTTGAACTAATCATCATATATAATTTATGATAAAACCAAAAGCAAATTATATTCTTATGATAATTCTAAAAACCAAATTTTTAAAGCTTTGTGACATACATTATAAGTATATCTGAATAAATATTTAATAAATATTAAAATTTTAGAGCAAAAGTTAAAAAATATGAAACAAAAATAAGAACAAAACAAAAATCAAATGGCCTTTATGTCTTAAGGTTTATTAAGTAAAATAAAATAAAATTTATAACAACTTCGTTTTATATAGAAAAAAAAAACGTCTCTAGTTATAGTGTTTAAATTTATTATTACCATTTCGATTAGTAAACATTTTGCTAAATGATAATATTAGACATTTTTCAAAACCAAATAAAAAAAAAGCAAACACCTACTACTCATATCAAATGCACGTTATAAGAAAAACTAAATGATTTACGTTTTTTAACACATAAAACTAAATAAATGAAGATTTAAATAAAAAAATGACAAACCAAATATTAATTAATCAAAAAAGTTTTATTATTTTTAAGTATGTAATTAAAAGTAAGTAACACGTTTTACGAACGATCGTTTTTATTTCCGTGTAGCCCGTTTTGGAATTACTTACCGCTTGAGCTTCGTATATTTTCGCACTCAAATAACGTCTTTCGAAAAAAACTTAAATTTTTATTCAAATGAATGAACTACTTATACGACACACATGCATCTGTAAAAATTCAATCATTTTTTCTTTCATTCAAAATATGGTAAATATCATATATTATATGATATTATATTTTAATTATAAAACATGTTTTTTAATTGGCAATTTAATTTTATAACTTGTAAATATGAAATTAATTAATTTTTATTTTTTTAATTAACTTACTTCATCTTGAAAAGTTTTAACTGATTAAAAATGGAGTAATTTTTACGTAGTTGTTTTTAAAGGCAAAGTAAATCAGGGTTGTTATTAATTAGGACCATTAACAAGATCTGCTTTTTTAAATAACTTCCTTTTTATCTTTGTTTTGCATTATGGTTGGGGAACCATTACAATAATTAAAACTTAATGGTAATTTTAATTGTTAAATATATTTTATATATTATGTATATTATTTTTTTCTGAGGCATTAGTACTAAGTAATATGTAGTTTTTTGGCCTTGAAGGCTTTATATTACTTGAATAAACAAATAAAAAATAAATAAATTTAAATAAAGCGCGCCCAGAGATTCGTTCCCACATAACGACCGGACAAAATAAAAGAGGTTATAAAAAAGAAATTGTTTAGGGGTTAAGGTTTTTTAGCAAGTTTTCAGCTTCACTCATTGCTTTTAAATAAATTTTTGAAATGTTCTTCATAATTTTTCAAATTTATTTTATTTATTTTTTTTTTACAAATTCTCAATTATTTGCTTTTAAAACAATTATTAAGATTTCTTAAATTCTAAAGTGTTCAACATGATTTGGCAATTAATTTTCCATATATTTGCCTTGGTATCAACGGGTTTTGGTATAATTTATGATTTTAAATGTATTAAATATCCCGAAAGTGATCTTAAATGGCATTTTAAATTTGGCGGCAAATTTAAATTTCTTTCCATACAAAATATGGTAAATATCATATTTATATTTTAAATTATTAAAAGATGTTTTATTCCCCTTTAGATTCTACAATTTATATATTTTCTAATAGCTTTCATCGAAGATGTTATTACCGGCTGCATAAAAAGAGAAACCTTAGATTCACTAACCACATACAAGGATAATTATTTTGCTGGTTTAGCATTTCCTTTGGCTTTATTTGTGACCATTAATTTTTGGGTTTTGTATTTTACCAAAAAAGACGTAATTTTTCCTTCTACATTTAAAGAAGCAGTACCAAAGTAAGTTTAAAAGTTAAAACAGGTCATACATAAATTATTTTACATTTACATTTTCTTCAGTTGGCATTTACATGTTTTGCATACAAATGTTACCGTTTATATGTTGATGGAAATGTTTATATGTTTTCGAGTATATCCGGAATTTTGCTTGGGCTTAATTACAATTTTAACATATATGTTATCTTATATTTTTTGGTTGCATTTAATCAAACATTTTGCGGGCTTTTGGGTGTATCCTATTTTAAATGACAAAGAATTTAAGGAATTATATACATATTTCGGCAGTGCTTTGGGACAAGTTGTAATAATTTATATGCTGGGAGAAATTTTAAATAACGCCATATGGTCATATGAATTGTTACATAAGGATTGTGTTAGAAAGTAGCTGATTTTTATTTTGTTAGAAAAAATCGTTAACATATTTTCTTAACATTTCATCCTTTTTATAAAATTTAATGAAAAATTTTCACAAAATTTACCATAAAACACTGAAAATTTTTTATAAAAAATAAAAGTTTACGATAATTTTCTATTAAAAAGTAGTTAACGAAAATATTCTATAAAAAGAATATTTAACAAAAATTTCCTAAAAAAAATTAAATTTAAGGATTTATTTTAAATTAAAAAATACAAAAAAGAAGAATTGCAGTTACGAAATCAGGGAAACTTTGTTTTTTTTCGAATACTGTTGTGTTGAATATCTGATATTCAAATCGTTCTAAAGCCAAAAAAAATATCCGAATAATGCTACAATTTGTTTTAAATAAATGATTTTCTCTCTTTATTTTGTAAGGCACATAATTATAAATCTCTATTAAATAATTTTTTTTAAACTTACAATTTGTAATTGTAATTTTTTTATATGCAAAAAATATAATTTATAAAAATACGTTATGAAAAATCTTACAGCTAAAAGAAAAAATAGTTTTGTATACATGATATAAACAGTCTTTTTTTTAGATACAAGTTAGTTTGATCATTAAGTAAAAATCGATAGCAGAGATATGATTACATGATGAACAGCTTTTAATATAAAATTAAATATAATACTTAAAGAAAACTTAATAATATGGTTAGTAGCATAAATCAGTAAAACTTAAGGGTAATCTGATATTTAAATAATTAAAATAATTAAATAAAAAATGCAATATTTGTTAATATTAAAAAAAAGTATTAATATCTTGAAAGTGTTGTAAATAATTTGTAGCATCTTTTAAGAAATTACCAAAAAAAAAATGTATATAAATTTAAGATTTAAAGCCTGATTATAATTAATAAAATAATTGCAAATAAATTTACAACAAATTATAAAAAACAAAACTAAAGAGATAATTACATACCCTTTTAACTTCATACAATTTTCAATTGTTTTAAATAAAAAATGAGTATTATTTTTTAAAGTGATATTATGAAATTATTCTACTTTGAAGGTAACAAAAGCATTTTTAATTTTTCCGCTTCACTTAAAATCATGGCTGGTTCTTTATTATGTTTAACTCCTAATAAAGAATGCATTTCTAAAGCCTCCTCCTTTTCATTGCCATCATTATCGTAGTGTTTGCTTTTATGTTGACTTTTATTATTCAATTGACGTAAACATTTTTCAAATTCATCATCACCATATGAGGATTGTAAAGTTTGTGTAGCTATTTCAAAAGCATTTGCCTGGATACCAACATCACAACTAGTTTTACTATTGCGTGAATTGGCTTTACCCGTAGAAATTCCAGAATAAGAGCTATTTAACATACTATTTAAAGGTAAATCTAATTCTATCGATGAGTAAGAATCTTCAGAAAGACTATTATCGTTATCGTTATGAGCCGCTATGGAAAGTTCTCGTTTGAGATGTAGATTTAAATCGGAGGTATTTATAATGTCTAATTCATATTTTGAATTGGAAGACTTGTGTTTTTGTGAATTAGTTGTAGAGTTATTATGACGCCTAAGAGATTTTTTGTGTGAGGAAGAGCAGCCCGCTTGAGATTTTCTTGATTGTTTACTGCGTGTAGAATTGCGAGAATTTCGATTATTTGCAGAGTCATTAGATTTTTGCATATTTTTAAGAAGATTTTCATAAGCTGTCTGTTTTTTAGTTTTATCAGTCAAATCATTGATTTCTTCAATTCTTGGACCATAATCTTCTTCCTCATCATCATTATCACTTAAATCTTGTTTTAGTACCACATCTAAACGTGAATCTTGTATTTTAAATGAAGCTCTAGATGTTTCCTCATCTGAAGTTGTGGTCATGCCTTGATTTTGTAAAAATGGTATAATTAATTGACCATTTTTAGCTAAAAATTCTGTAATGTCGTTGGGATCTAAACCAGCATTGGCTGATCGTCTTTTAGACGAATTATGTTTTTTCGTACTTTGGGCAAAGAGTCCAACTTTATGACTAGCATTTGGATAAGTAGTTTTCTTAAGGGCAATAACTTGTGATTCTATGGAGGTGCTACTTTCACGTCTGCCACTATATTTGCGTCCAGTGGCTGTTATAAAATCTCTTCTTCTTTGTGATCTTTTACCCGAGTTAGCCGCATGTTTAGAGTGATGTCCTGATCTAGATCTTGCAGCCACTTTAGTTTTCATTTCTTGTATTTTAACTGAAACCTGAGAATCCACCGAATTTCGGCGGGATTCTACTGAAACATGTCTTACACTAAAACTTATTTCAGAATCTAAGGAATTTTTTCTGGGTCCTTGACTCGAACTATTGGTGGCCCCTGTGGCTCCCGTTAATGCCATGCGACGTTTAACAAATTGCGGCAAATAATTAGCCCAAGTTGAACTTATTTCATTAGTTTCGGAAGAGTTTAAATCGTTGACATCAAAGTTTAAACCGACTGGATCGGTATGAGTATTATAAAGGGTTATAGAGAGCCTCCCTTTATCCTCAAATTCTTTGCGTTTAGCCCATGTTTGAGCAATAACTTTATGTTTCGGCATTTTTACTTCTTCATTAACATCTTTACCACACTTTTTTCTTAAATAACGTTTCCAAGTCTCCACCGAACTGGGAGTCCAGCACCAAGTAGACATAACTATACCCGAACCAAATAAGCACAGCAAGTGCAGCTGTAAAATTGATACACTTGGACGATTTTCTATTTTGCATTTGATATGTTCCTCAAATGGCGAGAAAATGCGACAGCTTAAAACAAAAATATGAATTAATATTTTGTAAAATAAATCAGTAACTTTCTACTTACATTATATAATCCCTTAAACTTTCGGCCCACTCCTGCGATCGTCTAAACTCATAAGCATGACACGCCATTGCCACCAATATAAAAACCAGTGAAAATAATGCACATAAACCCATGCGCACTATTATCAAATGTATTTTATTGCTGGCCGATGTTGATTTAATATCATTGGCAAAATGTTTCAAGCCAAACAGCATAATCATTCCACGTATAATAAAATAACCACCCACCAAGATAACACCTAACAAAGGTCCCAACAATAAACCAGCCCTTATAGAATGATTCAGATATCCCACAAAACAAATGCCCACCGTACTATTACCGTCCACTTCACTTAAGGCTAAAGTGGTTATGGTCAATACTAGTGGCAAAGACCAGGCTACCAAATGAAAATAAGAACCTTTCTTATCTATACGATCTTGTACATTGCCCACAGCTCTTAAATGCCAGGCATATGTAAGGAAAATAAACCAAACCATGGCAGCTATAAGAAAGTAGTAAACAATGACAAAAATTACTACACAAGAAAGATTTTCTCCGGCAGTAGGTTCCGAATGTCTTAAGGTGCCATCTTTACGACAAACGATGTCTTCGCGAGATCCTGGAGTAAATTGAGCAAGCCAGCTTAAAGAGAAATTAAAAGAAATATTTATAAAATAAACTAATATATTTAATGCATTACAACTTACCCCATACATGCAATCATAAAACACATATTTATATAAAACACTATCAAAGCAGGATATTTGCTGGCATTTTCCCAATCTATAATAAATGTAGCAACCACAAATAAATTCGATAACAGGCATAAAGTAGCACCCCAACCAATTAATTTATGAATTTGACGATGTTCATCATCCGTATACAAAGGATCTTTACAACGTACACCACATCCCTCTACGCCTGGATGATAACTAGCACTTGATTCTGCCGGTACCAAAGGCTCCAAACATTGGCCAGTTAAATTAAATTTCATTTCTCTAACATCATTGTTGCACTTGGAAGGAAAGTGAGTTTCATTACATTTTAAAAACTCTGGGAAATAAGCAGTATTATATAAAATGCGACAAGGCTCCAAAGTAATGCGACACATTTCTAAAGATGGTAGATAAACCATATCTTCACCATTAATATGTTCACATTTGGGTGTAAAAACGGCACATAAAAAGGGCTGCAAAAAATAAAAATGAATTTGAATTAACTTTTATTAACATAAAGTTTAATTTTGTCTTTATTGACCTGTATAACAGACCAACATTTTGGAACATGTTTTAAAGCCATATACTTTTGCAAACGCTCCTGTACATCAGCTTGACTATGGGATATAGTTAAATCTAAACTGGTATATTCATAAGGAATTTTAGCTCCCAAACAAGTGGAATAATTGAGTTTTTCACAATTTCCTTTGCGTACACATTGAACATGATGCATACTGAGACCTCTGCCATCTAGCCAATGCTTTTCTTCTTTACCCTTTTTACCACCATAGATACGGAAGTTTTTTGTACCATTTATAAGTTCAAGTTTTGTTTGTATTATTGTGGGTAGTGTATTGACCACTGTAGAGATTGTAGTTAATGGAGTACCCAAGGGTACAGTAGAAGCATTTACATTAAGAGTGACAACAACGAAATTAAAGATGAGTTTTAAAATAAATATTAGCTGCCTTTGTTTTCTGGAAATTTAGAAATGTTAAATTAAAATTATTTAAAGTTTTAAGGTATTGTTAAATTTTGCATTTAATATCACTAAAAATAAACTTTATTGTAACATATTAAAAATAACACGCTTATAAATAAAGAAGTTTTGTTTTTCCACTAATTTATTTGGTGTGTAATATTTATAAATTACACTTTATATTTAATGTTAAATGTAAAAATTTATCAAATAAAATTTAATGAATTTTTTATGTTTTGTTATTTATATACAAAATACAAAAAAAAAAAAAAAAAAACTTACCGAGNNAAAAAAAAAAAAAAAAAAAAAAAAAAACTTACCGAGTAGATTCCATTTTTAATATTCTTTTGTTTTTTCAGGATACTAATTTAGCAATAAATAAATTTAATACTTCAACTTATAAAAATAAAAAAATAATATTTAAACAATAAACTATAAAATTAACACTTTTTTAAACATTTTTAAATAATTGTTGTTAAGGTTTTGTTTATTATTATCTATTGTTGTTGTGGTCAGCTAAGATGCTTC
>MINK01188058.1:4898-22221 GCA_001735545.1 Phormia regina
TTTCAAAGATACATATGGTGCCAAAAAAAGTACCAAAATACAGTTTTTACCCGTTTTCTACATAATAATTTTTTAAATGCATAACGATAACTATTCAACTTTTTTTGTATCATTATTAGATTGCGAGTTATAAGGTTACCATTTTTTTTTTCGTTTTTACCCCTAAACATTCGAATTTCCCGTCCCGTCTTTGTGGATCTATATGGAGGGAGACCTACCCAAGTTCCAAATTTAGTCTCTCTAGCTTCAGCCGTTTGGGCTGTGAGATGATGAATCAGTCAGTCAGTCAGTAATAAAATAATATTTATAATTTATTTTAATTGGCAAATAATTTAATTTTTATTATTTAGAGCTGGGAAAATGCTGTTAAAAATGATATACATATGTTGGCGGAGCGTTAGCTATTTAGTTTTTAGGAGTTTATGCCAACGACGAAAAAACAGTTGGCCAATTGTAGAATGATGTTATCATTTGATTGTTGGCATTAACGTTTTCATAGAAATGAAAAATCGTTTGCCAACGTTGGCCGGTTTGTATTTTTCTGCCTGGGTAATTACACATTTTGAGTTCAAAATATAGTAAACATATTTCTAATATAATATATAAAAATATATAAATTTAAATTTGTTATAATATATAATGTTCTCCAGGAATAGAAAACCGCCTTAAGTGTGGCAATGTATTACGGAAGATCGGTGCAAAGACGTTTTATATAAATGTCAATATGTATAAAAAGGACAAAGCTTTAAAAAAATAAAACATTGTTTTATTTGGTGCAATAGTTTACGAATACTTTCTTTATTAGGGTTATATATTTTTAATAAGTATTGTATTTTTTTTTCTTATAAATTATGTAGTTATTTTTTTGAAGCCAATATGCTAATACACACATTAATTTTATCCAATTGCTGACGATTGCCCAGCATAGTGATTTTTTGCTGAAGAACATACAATGTATTGAGATCACGTTGTTCAAATGCAGTATCAATAGCTTCTTCATAAAGTCTAAAATATAATATCAATTAATAGAAAAGGAGTTAAGATAACAGAGCAAATAAATAGAATACATACTCTGCTCTAATATACCAATGAGTTTTACGATCATCACGACATTTAAGTATAAATTTACGTGCTTCAGTTAAATTGTTTTGTTGTAGGCACACTTCAACAAATGGTTCATAACCAATGGGACTCTTTTTACTTTTGGCAAATTTTTCCAATTCAGTCCAATTATGTTTACTGGATAAACTTAATATGCGTAGCCACCAATATCTACAAATAGGCGAATACAGTTGTAACAATTTTAAAAATGTACGAATGAAAAATAAATTGAAATTACCTTCTGTCTGGAACTTTAAAGTCGTTTTTTATTTTTTCAGCTTCCTTAAGTTCTCCCAATTCTAAAAGTTTTTCTATAGTATCGTGTATGGATAAACCATGGAATGTTATTTGACCAAAAATCTTGCTATATCTTTATAAAACCAAATACATATTCTTGTTAGTTATTTCTGCAAAAATAGAAAAAATCTACTGATTTACTTACTTGGTTGTTAAAGCCTTTTGTAATTTCATTAGCTTGCTAGTATCTGAACAAAGTTCAGCTTCAACATTTCGCCGACCTTGTGTATAACTATTGGCTATAATCGATAGATTTGATTCTAATGTTTCGCTTTCGAGAGCATTTCGAAAATGATACTCGGCTATAGATTTATGATCATCTTCGGTATTGTAAATGTCGTATAAAGCCGTACGACTCCATTCATTCATCATTTTTTTGTAAATATTTAAAGCCATAGGATATTCACGTATAATCATCTAAAATGTATTTTTTAATTTTAAAATTATATAAACTCAATTTTATTATTAATAATAAAATTGTTACTAACATGGAAATTTGTAAGCATCATTTTCTTTTTAATCTCCAACAATACTGTAGCTACTAGTTCAGTGTCACCCGAATGAGTGGCACTTTGAACAGCACGATCATATTTACCCAATTTTAACAATAAAGGTACTTGTAAGGATGCCCTGGGTTCCAATTCTAAAAGCTATAATATATTAACTGTTACTAAATGATATTGTTATTTATTTAGTTTCTTACTTTTATAGCTAATTCATCACGACCAGCTGCGTGTGCCTTTTCTGCTATATTACAAAAAGATATACCCTCAACTGAAGGATTTTTAAATTTCTCTGTTATTTTACGTGCAACTTCATGATCATCTAAAAAATATTAACAAGTATTAAAAATATATTTATTAATTAGTAAATGTTTTTTTTACTTTTGTCATTTATAACTTTGTGATATGCCCAGTGCTCTAATATCCATGATTCTGGCAGTTTTAAATGTTTTGCTACTTGTATAGCAATAGCATAGTGTTTGCGAAATACTAAACGTCCTAAAATAACATCAGGTTTTAAATGTAAAAATCTGAAATTAAAATCTAATAAGTATTTATATATTCACAAGGAAAAGAAAATTTCACAACTAAAAAATTAAAATATAATTACTGTTTAATTGTTAAAGGCATGGCTATCTTAGGATGTCGCAAACCATTTAATACTCTTAAAATTCTCAGCATTTTAATATATTCATCAGGATTATGTGATTTAATAAAACCTTTGCCAAAATAAGCGGTCTAAATTAAAAAATTAATTAATTTTACACACAATAAATAAAGAAACAATCTTACCCTCATTAAACTTTTTTGTGTTTCTGTACAAAACTCATAACCTGCTGCTTCTATACACTCTTCTACAGCTTCATTCATACGATCACGAAACAGACTTAAATACTCATCAGATTGATGTGATTTTTCTTGAAACTTTTTCTGTGCCTCGAATAGAAAACTTGAGGGTTCTTGACTGTTAATTGCAAATATATTTTGTACACATTTAGGTAATTTTTGTATCATTTCATGAGTATTATTTGTTATAATGCGTACACCATCCATTTCGGCTACCAAAAATATGGCAGGATCATAGCTAAAGAGATTTTTATCACCATTCCTATTGACAACCAATAAAAATGAATTATATGCTATAACAACAGCATCCGATTGTGAATTGTCAACGTTCATAATCCATTCGATTTGTTTTGGCATATCTTTGCGTCCTGTGTCGAATTCACAATATTTCTGTTTCATATCAACGCTACCCATCCATAGGATACCATTATTTGTATATAATGCCAAATTTTGATGATTATATGATACGGACATTAAAATAATACGTTCAAAGGGTTTGTCGATTAAATTACGTATTACTGAGCCAACAGATTCTCCCAGAAACAGTTTAATTACTTCACGGTCTCTGCCCAAAAGGCAATAGCTGTTACGTTCTTCGGTCACAATTTCCCAGCAAGTGCATTCGGATGGGGATTCTATGCACAAATAATGAATTTGAATAAAATTTTAATAAATATGTGAATACTAAAGAACTTTATTTGTAAAACAATATTCTTGATAATTTTAGAAGTATTTTATTCAAGAACAGAAAGAAATCAGATCAGATAAATTAGGTATTAAGTAAAAATAAAACAATAAAATATTTTTTTAAGAAATAAAATAAAAATACAAAAAATAACATTCTGCTACAAAATATCGTGCTATTTCAATCGAAAATCTATCGCCATCACAAAAGAATTTTTATATTTTTCAAAGCATGTGTGTAATGTGCCAATACTCTTTTGGGGCTGTGTATACATATATTCCCAGGAAAAAATTTAGAACATGTTCTAAAATCATTAGTTCTACAACTGTTGTAATCAGAGCAACTTCAGATTCTTTAATAACATCCTCAGAACAAGTGGTATCACAACCAGAATAAACTGAGAATAAATTAATGGTTCTCGAATGACTTCCTAGAACTGTTTCAAAAGAACTTTTATACAAATCTCATTAGAATAAACAATTTAAAACCTTGTTCTGAATTAGTTTTATAATCGTTCCATAGAATGAGTGTTGGCTAGCTAACACTTCCTCAGAACTAGTTCTGGAGGTGACAGTTTAAAACAAAAATCATTAGTCGTAATGCCAAAGTAGAACAAGTACCTGCTATTTTCATAGGTTCTGGAACTAGTTGTAGAACAATACAATTTTTCCTGAGATGCTTTAATTTTAAATAAAATATATATCAACATTTTTTATTTAATTTTTCTTTTACTTTTTTTAATTTAAATTTTTTAGCGTTATTATTATACTTTTCTAGCACTTTTAATCAATTTTATTCTATAATTAATAGAGTTTTTATTTTCTTGAATTTTGGTTTTTATATGTGAAACTAATATTTTAAAGCTTCTAATTAATCTTGTGAAAATTATAAATACAATTAAATGTTTATATCTACCCTTATCACAACGGTAATTTGTATAAAAAGGACCTTTTTATTTTAAAAAAGAGTTATAAAGAACAAAATAAACTTTAATATTGAAAAGATATATTAATAGAATATTTTCACCTACTTGGAATCTCCGGCAAAAGGCGAGATCGATAATCTTTAGTATTATTCTGCTTTAAAAATATACGACCATTAGTGGTCATAACAGCGACACCTGTACCAGTTGATGATTGAAATATTTTAGCATCAACTATTTTTGTTAAACTAGCTTCTTGTCCCATACTGTAGGATTCCTTTTCATTGCCAAACATATCATAAATGAAAACTAAAGCATCATCCTGGACACAAATCAGCTCTTCCATATCGGACCAACCCATAGTAATCAATTTGCCATGATTCCACTAAAATTAATAAAAAAACAATTCATTAAAATTTATAAAAAATATCTTTCATGTATACATATTTCTTGGGCTTACCCATATTTTACCCAGTTCTAAACCCGCTGTATCAAATATACGTATAACTGGCTTGGCTGTGCCTTTAATTGGCACTATTTGATTGGGATCTCTTGTTACAGCTATTGGTCCGCCATACGGAGCACATACTACTTTCATATATTCCAAATCCAAATCTAATGGCCAATCTGGTGTATGTAAATCTAGTTTTCTGTAGCATAATTATTAAAAAATGGGTGTTAACCAATTTGGTATAAATTATTTATTTAATTTACCTGTATGTAGTTGGTCGTAAAACGAACCAATCACCAGTATTATACATAATCGGCATTATTATTATTAAACTTATCAATTTAGTTGATAGATATTTTTATTTATCTGCAGTTCAATATATATTTTGTTGCATTTCTTTCTGCAACAAATAAAAATACAATGACAGATAAAAAGTAAACAGAAACAATAAATTAGTAAATTTATTTGAATCAGCTGGTCAGAGCTTGGATTTCAGTCTGCTTCAAGCATGGTTGCCAGTTTGTTTGATTGTCGAACAAAAATTGACGTTATATTGCCAAATTAAAATTAGCCGTTACAAAATCTTAGAGAACACAATACAAATATTTTGTAATAATTTATATAATTGTTCCCCACAACTAATTACAATCAAGAGTAATTAAAAAAAATTACATCAATATAAATAAAATTTCTTGAAATTTATCATCTATTTTCTTGACAAATTTTGAATTTGTTAAAAAAAAACCATCTGGCATGTCACAGAATAAAGTATTGCCACATAAACAAAAAGGGGAAAATCCTAATTTTATTTTACAGAAAGTAAAACATGTGTCATCATTATTTATCGTGTAGTATTTATAAAGAGACACGTTTTGCATTGCAGTTCATTATAATTCTGGAGAAAATTGCAGTGCAATTCCTTGAATAAAGATTTGAATACGGAACATGAGTGATAATCAAGTTGTAGTAGCTGAAGGCGTTGAAGCCTTAACACTCAATCCTAGTGAAATCGAAGAGACTGCAACTGGAGTAGAGGTTACGGTAAATGATGAACAAAATGATATTGTGAATCCATGGACTGTGACAAGTAGCTGTGATACTGGAATCGACTATGATAAATTGATAAGTATGCTAATAAGTGTTTGATTAATGGGCAAACTGATTGATTTTTACATTTATCTAGAACGATTTGGCTCCGCCAGAATTGATGATGATCTGATAGCTCGTATTGAAAAAATAAGTGGTAAACCGGCCCATCATTTGATAAGACGTGGTATATTTTTTTCTCATCGCGAACTAAACACTATCCTAACATTGAAGGAACAAGGTAAACCATTTTATTTGTATACCGGTCGTGGTCCCAGTTCCGAGTCATTGCATTTAGGTCATTTGATACCTTTCATAATGACAAAGTAAGTTTGTTTTGGTCTTATATTATTTTCAGTTATTAATAATAAAATTTTCAGATATCTTCAAGAAACATTTGATGTACCCTTGGTAATACAAATGTCTGATGACGAAAAGACTTTGTGGAAGGATTTAAAAGTGGAAGATGCTATTAAATTAGCTCATGAAAATGCTAAAGATATTATTGCTATGGGTTTCGATGTAGAAAAAACATTCATTTTTAATAATTTAACATTCATGGGGTAAGTAATTAAGGAATATTAAGTTTGGGATAGTTATAGTTAATTCCTTATGTATATGAAATTGTGGGAAAATTCTTTTCGGCGAAAATGATGAATTTAAAATAACTAACAAAAATGTTTTCATATAAATGTTTTCATTTTTTTTTTAACATAATTTATAAAACAAATGACAGTGGCATTGAAATAGGGTTTTAAAAATTTTGAGATAATATTATTTTATATTAATGTAAAATATCGTAGTGTAAAGATATTAATGGAGGAAATCAAGCACAATTAAAAAGAAATAAACAAGAAAATACATACGTATTTCAAAACAAATTAGATTAAATTATACTAAATACTATACATACTCAGTTTATATATCAATGACTTCAGCATTCAATAAGGAAAATTAATTATTTTTTTAATAATGAAATATTCTTGCTTATAAATCGGAAACTGAATATATAGACAGAAAAAAGTCAAAAATTGATAAATATATATGAAAATAATTCATTCAATTAAAAATTTGTTTAAATTTGTACCTCTCATCCAAATGATTATATAAATTACTGGGAAACAAAAAAATATTTCCAATTAATAAATTATTTAAATTAATCATGTAGAAGATTGAATGAATTAAAAATGTGTATAGGAAATAAAATCATAATCAAATTTATTACTAATTTTATTTTTACTTGAATATATTTATTACATTTTGTTAAAAAACTGTAATATTTTTTTTCTGTGTAGCAGTTGTTGATAACTAAAGTGGGTTAATTATTTAGTTTGATGGTATTTTTTTAATCTACATTTAATAATAAATTTACATATACAAATTTATTATTATTTTTATCTTTGCAAATATGTACTGCGCAACGAAAAATCTGTGCATCCTCTTGGGCTTATAACTTTTGATTTGGTGAAAAATTTTATAATTCTGTTTAAATTTCTCGTTAAGCTCCTTAGCAGTGCGCTAAATTTCCTGGTAATAGCAAAGCGACTTTTTTCTTAAAATGGAAATTGAACAAAAAACATCTAAATACATAATTAGCATTTTTCAAAAAATAAAAAAAAAAAAATCGTATATCGATCATATTAAATAATTGCTATGAAGGCAATAGTGTCACTAAATACAGTTTCTTGGGTTATAATAATATACACTGAATGTAAATCTGCTGGTAGTAAAAAATGGTATCTTCATACCGTAGGATTCAAACAAACTAGAAAGGATTTTGAGAGAAAATCACCTAATCTCTGGAAGAAAAGTGTCATAAAAAGTTAATTGCTTTAAGTTTTTGTCAGAAAATTTAATAGGAAATCTTGCTTGGAGACATATAAATTAAACAAAATCCATGCAAGAATTTGGAGGGAAAAAATAACGTGAATTCAGTCGAATTTGTTTCATAGTTACTAGCCAGGAATTCTGAAAAATGTCGTGTGTCAAAGAAATCAAAATTCCTGAGAAAGTTTTTGATTTGGTAACCCATTTGCATATGCGAGAAAAAAGACTAATTTTTAAAAAACACAAAAATTCACGTGAATAAATGCTTCCAAAAAAATATTTCTCCCTGTTCTAAGAAAGTATAGTGTATTTGCTGTTTTCTGGCCTTTTATCGCTAACGAGAAATTGTAAGTTTTTGTACTGAAAGTGGCTTATCCAACATATTGCCCGTAATTTCGTGAAATTGAAAGATATTATTCTAGTAAAAAATAATTTAAAGAACATTAACAATATATCATAAAATGAAAAAATAAAAATAATTCGACACACTCGAGTAAAAAAGTGACCGAAATACAATTAAATCTTTAATTAGAATAGTTCTGGAAATATCAGATATTTCCTTAAAAATCAACAGGAAGTAATTTATTATTTTAGGTGTAGAACTTGGGAATAACAGTCACTAATAAAAATATCACTTAAAAATTCACTTAAAATTTACTGTTTTTAGAAAAATCTAAAGAAACCTACTGCTTGTATTTTATTATTTTCCAAATGTAAAATAATATTTATTTTGCCTTTTTTTCTTAGACAATGCCCGGCTATGTATCAAAATGTCATAAGAATCCAAAAGTGTGTTACCTTTAATCAAGTTAAGGGTATTTTTGGTTTTGGTGATTCAGATTTTATTGGTAAAATTGGTTTTCCCGCAGTTCAGGCTGCTCCTGCACTTTCAAACACATTTCCATTCATATTCGGCAATCGCAAAGTACATTGTTTAATACCATGTGCTATCGATCAAGATCCCTATTTTCGAATGTGTCGTGATGTAGCACCACGTTTGGGTTATCCTAAATGTGCTCTTATACATTCGACATTTTTCCCAGCTTTACAAGGTGCAAAATCAAAAATGTCTGCTAGTGAACAAAATTCAGCTGTATTTTTAACGGATACACCGAAACAAATTAAAAATAAAATTAATAAATATGCATTTTCTGGAGGTCGTACTACCGTTGAAGAACACAGAGCATTGGGTGGTAATCCTGATATTGATGTCGCCTATCAACTTTTGAAATTCTTTTTGGAAGATGACAATGAATTGGAGAGAATTCGTGTAGCTTACAGCAAGGGTGAAATGTTAACGGGAGAAATCAAGAAAATAGCTATTGAGGTAAGTTTTAGCAAAAATAATAACAATAAAAATTATAATTTTAAAAATGTGTATCCTTTGTAGACTGTAACTCCTATCGTGGAACAGCATCAAGCCGCTCGTAAATTGGTTACAGATGAAGTATTGCAAGAATTCATGAAAATACGTCCATTAAAATTTGGTGGCAGTAGTTAAATTTAAAAGAAAAATACTTAAATTATTACTAAAATCGTACATACATACATACTTACATTTAGATATTTGCTTTTGTATTAAATTATAACATAAGGTCACAATTAATTTATTAATTTAAATGTTTTCGTATGTTTGTTTTTAGAAATGACTTATAAAATGCTTGCTACATAATAAATGATAAACTATTACATGAATTAAATTGTTATACTAATAGTATATTTTAATTTCGGACATGAAATTTAGAATCATGAAATTTAATAATCATGGTCCTATGCGGGTTCTCTCTCGTTCTTCAAGTATTACTTCTTGAATGTTCCTAAGTGAATAAGAATAAATAAAGCTGCAAATTTTATGAAATTCTATTCAATATAATGATATACATAAAGTTACCGACTTATGTATTTGCTCTCTGTACGAGTTTCGAAAGTTCGCTGTTGAAGTAGTGGTTGAAATAATATTTGTGAATAAATTTTCAAATCATTCGGTTATGTAAAAATATAATTTTATTTTTTATTAAATTACCTTATAAAATAAAGTGAAAAAATATACATTTTACTGCCTCGCAAAAAAAATTGTAAACATACCCCCTAAAAATTAAATTTGATATATTTTAGCATGAATCAATAATTTTTAAAATGAGAGATTCATTCTAGAGAAGGAAGAGGAAACCTATACAATGTACATCCATTAGGACACCTATTTAACCTTGCGAATTATAGGTATTTACTTATAAACTTTACAGAACTAAACATAAATATTTTTGTAATAATTAAATAATATATCAAAATTTATTTTTAGGTGGGCTATTTTTCATTTTTTTTGCTTTTATATAAATTGAGGCCCCTTTTATAAACATGTATGCGTGCAATTTACATAAACTTATTTTTTTTAATATCCTAATAAGGAAAGTGGTAGATAGATTCTTACATAAAAAAAGTCATATTATTGGAATTAATGAATACGGAAAACATATACAAATATAAGTGAAAACAAAAGTACATCTATTTTTTCTTATTACAAAGAATATAAAAAAGAAACACACATCACAGAAATAATTCATCAAACAATCTTTTTAAGTAACGTTTGATGTCACAATTTAGCGTATGGCTTGAGCCATATGCAAAGGAGTTACCATTAGAGTTAGTTCAGCATCCTTAAGATTTGCTCCTCTTAAGTTGGCCTCCTGTAAATCACTGCCAGATAAATTGCAACGTTCTAAATCTGCCCCCGCCAAAACTGCAGCACGTAGATTGCAATTTTTCATATTGGCATTTTTAAGATTGGCCACTCTAAGATTGACCCCAGCCATATTAGAACTTTCTAAGCAGGCTCCCTTAAGATTAACACCCTCAAGATTTGTACGTAGGCCTGAAGGATCCTCAAAATTACATCCCCTTAAATTAGCACCTTCCATGTTGGCACACAATCCCTTAACGGAGACAAGTTGGGCGCACTCTAAATTTGCAAATGCCAAGTCGGTACGTTCCAAACAGCAATATGTGAGATTAGCATGGGATAAATTACATCTCTGCATGCAAGCGTACTGAAAAAGAAACAAATTACACTAATAGCTCTATAAGTTTAATTTGCAAGTAAAACCTTAAAATTTATATTGCGAAAGTCCAGCTTTCTTAAGTCAGCACCTGCCAAATTTACACCCTGGAAACGTATCTCTGTTATATGCGAAGTCTGTATTAAAGCTTTAATAACATCTCTCCTTGTCAAAGGTACATTGTCCATTGACTGATTTTGTTGTATAATTTGTGGTTCCAACTGGCTTACTAATGTTTCTAAACCAAAAAATTTGGCTTCTTCTAAAACACCCTCTAAACTGACATTTTGATCAACTATTAATTGACCGTGGCGCAAATAGTTTATAATTGGTTCAAAATAATGGGGACTTCGATCTATTAAATATGCACCTTGCTCATCTTGGTCACTTGGTAGCATAGCTCCATCTTGCGAAAACATACGTGCCAGCATGCTCTCTGGTTCTTTACTTACTAGTGTCCATATTGTGGTAAGAAACACTTTACCACCGACATTTAGTTTTATCCATTTTGAAGATGGAAATTCCTTGATCATTGCTCCGGTCGTAGATTGAGGAGTACTAAATTTTGTGGAAGAACCAGAGCTTCTATTCTCTACAACTGGTTCAGTACTTTTAGCATCCTCATTTAACAATGTTTCAATATTACAAATAGAGTTACTTTTATTTTCTTTAATATTCATAATATTTTGGTATATTTCTTTTAAAAAATTGTATCAAATTCTAGAGTTAATGTCAATGTTCTCTAGAGTAAATTCTGCTGATAATTTGTATACCCTATAGCATGTAATGGTAGGATTATTAAGCATTTGTAATAATGTTTGTAGAACGCAAAAAGGTATTGGTCATCAAGCATTCACCATTATGATATAAATCCAGAAAGATTCTTAGTCGATTTATTGATGTCTGTCCTGAAGACTAGTCGACTGCAAAAAAGGTATAGAAAGTAAGATTAAAAACTCTACACTTATAACTTTTGTAAATGTTAGTAAATATTGCTATAAAAATTTCACATTGATCAGTTACTAATTGATTATATATATCAACATAACATTCCGGAAATCACTTTGAAGAAATACGCAATACCGTAAGTCATGAAGGTGCGTAATTGCCGATTATAATTATCTTTCATGTATTTTATTGTGATACAAGTTTAGCGTATCTTTTTCTTTATGTTTTCTTTCGCAAGGCTATGATGCCAGATATTATTATTAACATACAAATTTTTAAGAGATTTTTTTAATACATTTTGGCATATATTACTATAAAATCACAATAACTTTTTGCTTTGTGTTTTATGTTATTTGTTTGTGATTGTAATTGTTTTCAGTCGCAGACCGAAAATATTATTTAAATTAGCTTTTTTCCAATATGAAAAATAATTTTTATTTCATCCATTTTTATACAAAATGTCAATTTTTTCGTCAATTAATATTTAATAATTGTTATCTATCATTGAAAAGCATTACTAAAGATATTCAGGAAATCAGTATCAAAATGCCAAAATATTTTTACAGCCGCCGTTTGATTTCCCGATACCAAGGTTTTTGTTTAGATATGTACGTATATCAGTCACCCTGTAAATATTATTTTGACATTTTGTGTTATCAATTAATAATGAGTATTACATTTCTGAGTAGAAAAAAAGAAAACAAAAGAAAGAAAACGACAGGTGCATTTAAATGTTTATTCAATTTTCTCTTTTGTTTCCAAAGTTACGAATAAACATAACTAGAATTTTATTAATTATATTTAAAAATGTTTTCTAATAGTTATTGTAGTATTAAAAATAATGATCATAAACAAGCAGAAATGTGTAGCTCTTATTTTTATAAATTAATGCAAGATGAGCATAAAAAAGTTGAACAGTTAAAGAAAGAGGAAAAATTGGCAACCGCTGAAAACCCAAGTATTAAATTTCAGAAAGATACCTCCGATATATGCAAAGAAATGCGAGACTGTAAGCTTAATGACATATTAGAACAAAAGCGCCGACAGCAGTTACGTGCCAACAGTCATGAATTGCGTCAATTGGAAAGACAGCTTCAATCAGCCTTAGTATCCAAACAGCTAAGGGAGCAACAACAAATCTTAGCTAGGCAAAAGGAGGAAGAATTGCGTAAAAAGCGTGAAGAAAATGAAAAATTTGCGGCTGAATGTGAAAATATACGTAAGTCCATATTACAACAGGAAGTGGACGACAAACTGAAGAAGGAATCTTTCCGCGGAATATTAAAATGTCAAATAGATGATCTGCAACAAAAACGTCGAACTGAATTTGAAGATGTCTTAAAAGATAAATGTGAAATGGAAAAGCTATTGAAAAGAATTCAGGCTGAAGAAATGGCCGAACGCAAAGCGATGAAATTGTTGCGTGAAAGGTGTAAAATGGAAATGGAGGAGTCATATCGCAATAGAGAGCTTCAACGGCAATTGGAAAAGGAAAGAAATGTTGATGACACCGAACGTAATTTAGCTTATCAAAGGGAATGTGATAATTTAAAATTACAAATGGTAGCGGAAAGGAAACGAATTCAAAAAGAAAAAGAGGCACTTAGTGAGAAAATAGGCCAACAGTTAGCTAAACTTCATGAAGAAAAGGAAAAACGTGAAAGTTTATTGTTATCACTACTGGTGGAAGAACGCAAAGCTAAAGAAGATGAACGTTTTCGAGAGACCTTAATTAAACGAGTTAAAGAACGCGAGAAGTTACGCATAGAATTGGATGATTATCGTAAAGAAATTCAATTACGAAAGGAGAAACAATTCAAAGAGGAGGAAGAGAAATTCCGAAAGGAACAAATGCATTTTTTGGCAGAGCGTGATAAGTTAGAACAACTTTCTGACGAAAAGTGTCGTCGTAAAAAATTGGAGCATAGTAAAGCTCTTAGAGAGATGATTGAAATTAGAAGAATTCAGAGAGCAAATGAAATAGCGGAAAGAATTTTAGATTTTGAAAAAATGCTTAATGGGGAAAAGAAAAGGTAGGTGGTACATAGTAAAATAGTTATAGCAATATTAAGCCATTTATTTACTTTTTTTCATTTTCAAGGGATCAACTTATTGAAGAGGAACGCATACGTATGCTTATTGATGTTCCAAAAGAATTACTTAATTATTTACCTCCTGGTGTTTTGAAGTCATCCGACAAAGAGTTTTTGACACTACCGGGACAGAATATATAGTTTTAACTATTGCTATATTTTTATACTTATGTATTTTCATATATTTTTTAATTTTCTTATTTACCACAAATTGTGGTGTGAAATTAATAGATGTTTACAAATAATTTTATTAAAAGAAAAATATGAAATTGACGATTTTTAAAAATTTTCTCGATCTAAACATTATGTTAGTGTAAAACATAGGTTGATATTAATGATCTAGCATTATACAATTTACTTTTCCATAAATGTTTAATACATTTGAGGTTTTGAGTAATTTTTCAAATTGAGAATTTTTAATTTCATATCTACAAAAAAGAAAAAAGGATGGTTTTTGCTAATGTCTTATTTATTTTAGTAGTGGAATAACTAATTACCGAAATGTAATTAGTTATTCCACTGTGAAATAAACATGAACATATACAAATTTTTTGCATATGTTGAAAAATATCAATTGAGCCAAATTTTTTATTTTGTAGTATTTTTTAACCAGACTACATTAATAAAAGCGATCCATGAATTTTCCAAAAAATTTAAACATATAAATGATTTAATATAAATTTACTATTAATTTTGCTTTCCATTATTGAATATTAAGTCACTGTTTTTTTTCAACTGTCTTAGATGCAAAGGTTTTTAATAATGATTTTGGCTGGAGATACTAAGTTATACGCTTTTTAATAACGAATATTAAATTTCAATAAAAAAATAAAAAATAAAATATTGCAATTTGACAAAAGTTTGTGCGTAAATTTTAATAAATTCCCAACTAAATTATATCTCTTATATTTTATATAGTGGCAATATTGTTTTATTTCATACTTATGACTTTACGTGTCATCAATTCTATATGCGTTTCATGTGGACTTAGTAAAAGAAGAAGCACTTTATTTTATTCGACATTAAATACGTATTTCGGAATATTTTTTTAGAAAATTTACAAAATTTTCATAACTATCACTTCAATTAAGCCATATAATAAGAACGATACATAAAGTAATAATTATTTTGTGTCGAAAAGTGTCAATTAGTGGGTAAAATATAAAGAAATATGATGACGGCATCTGAAACAACTACAACGGGAACGGAAAGAGGTCAGCGCGGTGTTAGTCGGGTCTTGGCCAAATTAGATAGCTCCATTGAGGCGGGCAACTATTATGAAGCCCATCAAATGTATCGTACATTGTATTTTCGTTACACAGCTCAACAAAAATATGACGACTGTTTGGAATTACTCTACAAAGGATCAATGAAACTAATTGCTAAGCAACAAGAAACAAGTGCCGCTGATTTGGGTTTGTTAATTTTAGATACTTTGGAAAAAAGAGGCAATTGTAAGGATGGTGACTTGTGGATAGAGCGTATTGGTAATTTGATTACCAGATTAAGTCCTACAACAGTAGAACGAGACACTATAATTGTAAGTTTATTTTAGTTAAATCAAAAAATAAACTAAACTTAATTATATACATATATTTTGTAGAATCGTTCCATTAAATGGAGTTCTGAAATATCTGGTAATTATCCTGGTGATCCAGCTCTATATAAAATACTTGCTCAAGTATATTGGTCCGAAGGCAATACTGAATTAGCTAGACGCTATTATATGCTATGTCGCGATGGCAATCTCTGTGGTCGGATTTTAATTAAAATTAATGAAATGAAAGGCTATAATAGTGAAGTAGATCTCTTCATAGTTCAGGCTGTTTTGCAGCAAATCAGTGTTAATGATCGTAAAACAGCGGAGGATACTTTCACCACCTATACTCGGTATCATCCCAAAATAAATCGCAAAGAGGCTCCCTTTAAGCAGCCACTATTGAATTTTATACATTTTTTGTTTCGTCTTATGGACACCAAGAACTTGGAAGCCTTTCGTTCGTTGTGCACTATTTATAAAAATGAATTGGATCGTGATGGAGCGTTTGAAAAATATTTAGCCAAAATTGGTGTACAACATTTTGGTGCCACTGCTCCTGCGTCACCGTCTGATAATCGTTTTGGTGGTATGTTTGGTGATGTTATATCTCGTTTGCTTCAGGGAATTGATGATGATGATGAGGAAGAGCAGAGTGAACGTGGGCATGGAGATGGCGCTCACGCCTTAGACTGACAAGCAAGCCCAGTCTGGTGGGAGTAGAAAATATTAAATGTTGCTAATTTTATAAAAGTTTATATTTTTAATTTTTGCCACATAACTATTATTTTGTATTTGGTAATATCTAATTTAATATTTGTTTCTTATATTGACTTGATTTAATTGTGTTTTGATTTAAAATGCATATTTATAAGAAAATCTTCTTATAAAAATATAAAAATATTACTGGACTTTGTAATTATTAACACGAGATTACACCATAGGTATTGAAATAAAAAAAGTGTGTAAAAAATCTATTATTGTACATAATGACATATTTTACAAAAATAACACCACTTATTAACAATCTATTAAAGAAATATTGGGAGATTCTTTTAACGATTGTAACTAATCCAATACAGAAATTGAAATCTGTAGAAAAATAATTTTTAACCATATTTTAAAAGATTTTTATATTATTACTTTCTACATTTTTAACGGGACACTTTTGTGTATTCCGTTTGATGCGAATACACAAAAGGAGCATATTTAATTTTAACTTGTAAGATTTAAAATTCGGATAAAAAAACTAATGAATTAAACAGCATGTCAAAAGTTATTAATTTCTTAGAACTCAGGTTATTATAACCTACAATACCATAGGTGGTTTAGACTCACCTGTGGGTCGATTTAACGATGATCTTGCGTCCATCTTGATGGCTATCTATGTAAACCGTGCAAATTGCAGGTAGGAATTTTGAAGATATCTTCTATGATCAAGAAACCTTTCAATACATTATTTTAATGAAGTTTTTTATTTTATATATATTATTCATATAAATATTAATCTATGTGACGAATTTCAGTAAGATCGGTCTATCACTATAGGGTATAAATCATTGAAATGTTAATATGATGTTAACACTTAACACAAATAAGTTTTATATAAACGATAGTGCGAACTTTTACAAAGATCGGTGCATAATTTACCACATTTCCCATATAAGGTCCACTTTAGGGAATTACCCGAAGGTGAATAAATTCATATAAATGTTAGTATCGACATAATATTTTGTATTCGTATTTCACTAAAAAACGGTCCTCAATTGGACCCAATTCTAATAAAAGATCCCTCCCCGTATTTTGGTGTACATAGGGTCGGGAATAATAAAAAGCTTAGTTAATTAAAAATTACTCCTGTTTTAATATTAAATGCCCTTTGTTTATTTATGTATAAGAAGTGTTGAAAACTAAGAAAAATTACAATAAAATAAACATTTTATTTTGTATAGTTCAGAATTTATTACTAATAAG